>CATIWF010023318.1:0-15969 GCA_949630135.1 Balakata baccata | reverse complement strand
TTTGTACAAACATATTTCACCATAATGCTTAAAATGCCCTTATAGCAGATAATGTCAAAGCAGCTGGAAAGAATTGGTAGAGTTCAAGGATATCAGTTGGTGCCCTTGTCCTTGTTAAGTCAAAACACAAAATTTTGATATTATAGGCATACTGACATAAATTCAAAATTAAAACACAACTCCATGTGACAATTTCTATTTCAGGTCCAATTTCCATTTAATAGAAAATAAAGATTGATTGTAATTTTCTTCCAAGATATCATAGAGTCAGAATAGCTCCCAAGCAGCCTAAAAGAATAATGGCAGAATGCTTTGATGATATATAAACTCGTGGCATTGCATAAAATCTAGGTTAGAACTCAGGGACTGTGCACACGGTGGTTTTTAATTTAATTGATGTGTTTTATCAGAGAATCTAGAACTGGAACAAGTTTGATAATTGCTGTGCCATAGAACCAGATCCCATTTTCATAATCAACTTGTTTCTACTATCCCAAACTCATTAATCAATGGGGATTTAAAAACCTTGTTGGCTTGGCATCCCTTTTAGACATGGGAGGAGTGTTTCGCACTATGTTTTGTACAAAATCACCTGAATATGGCAGCATTGAAAGATTTGCAGCACCTTGAAATGATGAATATTGCATAATTGATGTAGAAATTAAATATTATATGATCATTATATGACAATTTGTGGTTATATGTCTCAACTGTGGTAAATAACACATGCATCATAAAATCCAACGAGAAAATGCAACAAATAACATATATAGTGACATGTGTAGATTCACCATGAAATTGATACATTACCTTCTCTACATTAACAGAAGTTGCAGCCTTTAAGCGGAATCAATCTCTGCTAAGGCAACAGAAATCAAGATTCTCGAAGAAGGAATATGAGGTAGACTAGTTTCTTAATTCACACACCTTACCAAATGAATGGTCAGCCTCCTTACCCTAAAAATATAAGTTCAAAACAATATATGGAAAAAAAAAAATTGAAGTTGATAAAATGAGAAAATGCATAAAAAAATGATTTACCTGTTCAACACCGGCAGATACAAAAGTGCCACTCTCATTACCAACAGACGTCCGACCTTCCATGAAAAGAAGCTAAACCCTCACTAGTGGCACAACCCATGGCAGCCCCATCACCATCTTTACCTTGGTCATCTTCTAAATTGTTGCCACTACCTCAACATATTCTCCCTTATCCTCATCTTCATCTTGTTTCTCTTCAACAACTACTTCCTCAAAGTGCTGCTCAAATAAATGAGAACATTAATACAAAAAAATGAAATTTGTATAGTATATGTTGGTTATGTTTAGGTTATCTTTGTATTATCTGAATATGTTTAGAAAATAGACTATGTCAAAAAAATAGATTTATAAAACAATAAAGGAGAATAACATGTTACCTTTAAATCAACATGAGACTCACAGTTGTTCTTTGCTACACTTATAAAATCATCATATTCTTTAACTCGTATAAAATCACAAAAATATTGGAAATCTTCTCATCTAGGCTAGTGATCCTGCTAGTCAGCGGAGTTAATTCATAAAACTCCTTTTATGGCCAGCCATCAATATCTTGAGCTCATTCATTATATGAGAATTATCAACTGAAGGCTTGCTACCCTTCGATGCTTGAATTCTCACTGATTTAGATAGAGGAGAGACAAAATCATCATCATCATCCACTTCTTGAACCCCTTTCTCTTTGTCAAACATCCCCTCCAAATTTCACCTTGTCTTTCTCCTCTTGAGAAGGTGACATGCTATTCACCTTAACCTAAACAAAGCAATTGCAACAATTGAAAATATGAAGCATAATGAGTTTGGCAAATATATAAAACAAATTATTGTGCCTTTTGCAGAAAAAACAGATCCATAGCTTTCAAGGTAGGAACATAATAAGATTTCCATTTAAAGACTCTTGGGTAGGGTCCGTTGGCAATTTACGTACAAAAATTTCCCAAATGCAGATATGCAAATCTCATAAAATGAAGTCTGCAATGCAATCGGATAACCAAGAAGGTGATAATACATTAACTCACCTTTTTTCCTCTTCCCGACCACTTTATTTCTCAAAGACTCCAAGGTATAATTGAACAACTCCTTGCCCCAGGGATAGTGTTCAAACTCACCATTATCAATAATATCAAAGTCCTCTTTCAAAACCAGACTCACTTTGGGAGAAGAGAAAAGATATAAATGGAAAAAATACAATACTGCAATCTTCATAGCATCATCGTTAGAATCCCACCTCCTAAACAATAATAAATCTTCAATCGATTGCTTGGGAATCCTCTCCCTTTTAGGAAAATACTTGGACGGCAACAAATTAGATTCCTTGCCATATGAAAGTTTATCACACTTGCCATCACATTTCAGCCCCTTGTAATCAAGGCAAATTCACCAAGACCGAACCTCAATCGTGCACCGACAACACCGAACCATATCTCTTAAAAGTTCGACTGCAACAATTCTCTCAATAATATATAATGCACAAGCGAGCTTAGAAATTCAGATTCCAACTTGAAGAAAATGACCAAAACAAGTCTCTAAAAACTTCTTCCACTGCTCTACATTCAAAATGTCTTTGATTGTAGTTAGACACTAAAGTGTTTTGAATGCCCGAATCTGCCAGAAAAAAAAAACACAACCTCTTTAGCAAACAAATGACATAATAAGCCAAGTAAATATTGTATACAACATGCAATTAACAAGAAAGGTAAACATACCTATAATATAACCATAATATTACACAAATGACCAACTATACAAAATAAAATAGGACAAAAAAAATAATACCTTCTCCTTTATTTTATGAACAGAATCTTCAATTACAACTTTGGCATGCTTAGCTTCTTTAGTTTTTGACTTTTCCATGGTTTGATTAGATCTCTTCTTCAAAGTCTTAGATTAAGCAATATCAACTGAACATGAACTCCCTCTAGGAGTGACCAATTGTCACACCTTCGTTGATGGAAGGCTTCATGGTAGTATTTTTCCTCCCTATTACCTATAGAATGGAAAAACTAAATTTCAACGCACACAACCAAGATTTTGCATTAAACTCTAAATGTGAATTGCATCATCCATAAAAAAAAAAAAAATCGGTTATATGCACCCATAAAGGGAGGTCAGCATGCATATGTGAAAAATACATGCCTATAATTCGAGTATTCATCCCTCCTGATAATATAAAAATCAGCCTCAAAACTCTTGCCCAATTTATTTGGCATAGTTTAATCATGTCAAATAATCCAACTAAAGCAAACACTAATAATGTTAAAAATTTGCCTCAAAACTATTGCCCAACTAAAGCAAACTACTAATCCAACTAAAACAAACACTACTAAAAAAATAACGAACAAAAATAACAAAACCATTTCACTTCATTCTTGTTTTCTTCCACTAAAATAGAGATAGATTGTTTCCTTTAGCCTTGTTTACCAAACAAAAAAGATTGGAAATGGTCACCGCAGTTATAACATTGTGAATAGAGCTTGCATGTTTGGGTTTATCAAGCGCACATTACAAAATATCATCTTACCCCTCTAGTACCCAAATCTCTTATGCTACTTCCTCCCGTAAGGACTCCTGTAACACATATATAGGCATCATAATCCAATCTCGCAATTGAAATTCTATTTTAGCCCATAACAGACGCATTTTTGTGTCTATTCTTTTAACAAATGCATTTTGCGTCTATTCTTTTAACGAACAAATGCATTTGACCTTCATAAAAATTTTCAATTTTAGAAAAGGTCATTTGCGTTTGGCTTCATAAAGAACAGACTCAAAAGAGTTATCAATTGCATCTATTTTTGGCAAAACACACGCAAATATATTATATATTCACCATCTATTTACAAAAATGTCACCACACAAACCTTATGTGTCAATTATTTATAAAACAGATGCATTTGATTTGTGCATAAAATATATTTTGAACTAGTGAATATTGAATTCTCTCTATAAAACAACTTTTTGAGGGTTACACTATGAAAGTGGAGTCCAATATATCAAATTGCAAACATAAAAAACTAGAGAAAAAATAAAGGGATTTGGACGCAAACACTGGCATTATGTACCACAATTCGTTTTTTACCATCAAATTTAAAATATTCTATAACCACGGTAAACTAACTTTCTTTTTCCACTTTCACCCATGTGGGCTGGACACATCAAAGATGTAACATCCTCGATCTTTTCCACATGCATTATTACAAGCATTTCATTTGGATATATTCATTTTATATATGTCATTTACATGAAATATATGCATAAATATGGATTTTGGCTTGCACATGTTCACGAATTAGACTTGCTATATGTCTTTTTATTGCAATAGGAATAAGTCATATGTATCTATTTATATATTTTAAATAAAGATGACAAGGTATTAGAAATAAAATGGAATAAAATTATTAAATTGAAATAATTAAAATTTGACATAGTTAAATTAATTAAATTAGACTATTTGATTAGATAGTATTTTTGATATTGATTAGGTACATGTAAATATATAGAAAAATTAATAAAAATAATAAATAAATAAATAATAAATAAATAAAATAAAATAAGGATATAAAATTAAAAATTAAAAAAAAAGAGACAAAGTCAGGAGGGGTTGAGAGTTGCTTAAATCTATTTCTTTTTTTTTTTTCCCTTCCATCGAGAAGTCTTCTCCTCATTTCTTTCTTTCTCTCAAACTTTTTCTAGCATCAAGGCCAAGCAAAAGACCATTTGTAAGTTAGTTCATCCCCATGAATTGCTAGCTTCAATTCATGATTGACATATTATGATTTAGGGCATGCAAACCACTTGGTTACCGTGGTTGAGCTGCTTAAATTCTATTTTCATGACAGTATATTTGGGTTTTGTTTTCTTTATATTAGATACCAAATCTAAAGAAACTCAAACATTAAACTTGTAGATTTATATCTTAGGTTTATGGATATATAAATCTTTTTGCAAGATTTGGTGTCTATGAAATGATAATGGCATCTAACTTAGACTAGTTCGAGTAAGAACCCTAACTAAATCACCTACAGTTTTAATTCTTTTTCAATATGATAGAGACCATATTTGAGGAAACTCAAAACATGAAAATTGTAGACCTCTATGTTATCTAGTCTTATACTAAAGTTCATGATCAAATTCCTAATAGATGTTGAATTATGGTAAATAGAACCATGACTATTCTTTACTTAAGCTGTCTGCTTAGTACCTTATACACGTCTAACAAATTTGTGGTCAATTTTGAGCTCTTTATAGACCAAACTGGGTAAATATTTAAATATAAAAGTTTTAATTATATCTTAGCTATATGTGGATGAAAATATCACCATAATATGCTCTATATTTTGTGAGTTATGACCTTAAAAAGCAAGGCTAGTATAGTTGTCATCCTGTTATGGATTAGTCATATGTCCCCTATTGTATGAGGTCCTTAGAGGCAAAACTGGTAAAAGTTATAAACCTAAAAAATGTCTCTTTTTGGATTATCTAAGTGCTTACAAAGTTTTATTCTAATATAACTATACGTTGTAAGTTATAAATTTTTTAAGTTGGTGACTTGAAATTGCCTAAGGGCAGAAAACTGAATATAATTTGAAATTGTACAAAAAATTGAATAATATTCTAAAAATTATTTAACTTTAGTATATTATAAAATTATATGTTAACGTTAAGTAAAAACAAAAATCATATAATTTGGACAAATATAGAAAAAGTTATAAGCTGATAAGTCCCTAAAGGTCACACTACCGCTCAAGGAAAACTTTAATTAGTTGTCTAAACTATGCATATGAACTTATTTAAGTTATATTAAATTTATTTAGTTATCAGTTGATCAATTATACTTTTAATTAGGCTCAAAAAAAAAAATTGGAGACCCATAAGGAGGAGGTAAAGAATAAGTTAGAAATTGGATATCAAACTAAAGGTGAGTTTAATTATCAAATGATTTCTCTAATACACATAAATATTGTATGCTATGTGCAATGTGATTTGACTTGTTGTATGAATAACATGATTGCTATAGTGTGGCTATGATATGAGATGTTAAATAATTGTGGACATGTTTATGTCATGATTGTGTTAAATTTATTTGTCTACTTGTGGACATGTTTGTGACAAATTGTGTTAAATGTGTGATGAAAGAGATGAAGTTCTTGTATTTTCTTATCTCTTGGTGGTAGAAAACACTCTTGATCATGTAAAGAAACTGTGGTCTCCCTTGTTCTTACTTTCTCTCTCCACCAACTCTTCTTCTTTGTTGACAAATCCTTCAAATCTCACTTTGATTTTGGTTTTTCTATTGGTTTGGGTGTTTGATCACTCAAAAATCCATGAAGAATCACTTTCTGATGGTTCTTGGGTGTGTATGATCTACTCTTGGGGTTTAAGAGTTGAAAAGGTGATGAAAACTAAAGATAAGATTGTGCAAAAAACTTATATACCAGAACTTCACAACCATAAACAAAAACCTTCATGGTCATGAACGTACTGTAGCAACTACCTAAAAAAGTCAATGTTTATCTTTGACCATGACCTTCACGGCCATGAACACTTTGTTCATGGTCATGAAGCCTAATGTTTTACATTTTCTTCATTTCTTTCATCAATTTCTTCAAACCAAAGCCAAAATTGACCGATATACCCCACATATAACTCATGTATACCCTCATATACTTCCAAAACACCTCTCAAATAATCATTTTAGTCACATATTCATACATAACAACTAACCCCTAATTAATGGGTGTTACATAATGAAAATATAAATCGTTTACAATTATATAAAAAAATTAAACATATAACTCACATATAATGAATATAGTATATGTATAACTTAAATACCTAACTCATGCATCATGAATCTTGTATAACGTAAACACATATTTTGTATGTCATGAATACAATATATGTAAATGGTAAACATATAATTCAAACATTTTTTCTATCCGTGTATACTAGACAATTTGAGCTTTGAAAACTACGCTTGAGGACTAATCGGAACCAATTCATTCACTCGTTATACATATAAGCTACATATAACAAATAATGTTTTCTGCAGAGATAAATTCAAACTGCACTATCTATTATAACTTAATTATATGTAGGTTATATGTTAATTATATGTATTAGAAGATATAACTTGTATATATACACAACATATAGCAAACATACAATATAGTTGAAGCCAATTAGATTAATTATATTAGTTGTTTCAAACTAAACAGGATGTATTTCATTGTAGAAAATTAATTAATTTAGGATTTAAAATTAGAGAAATTAAATTAGGTGCAATTTAAATATGAAATAAAATATGGATATAAATTTTAAATTAATTAATGGAAAGTGGAAATCCAAATTAAATTTACAATAGGACATTAATTAGCATAGGGTTTGAAGTTGAAGAAATTAAAAATTATGTTATGGATTAAATTGAAAGAGAAGAAAGATTTAGAACCTAAATGAAAATTTTGAATATACTTGGCAATAATTAAGATTAGTTAAGCTTAACCAAAATTAATTAATTAATTAATTCATAATATATGAGTTGTATGTTTATTTTTACGTATATTATATTCATAATATGTAAATTATGTGTTTATCTTTTACATATATGTTTAAGCAATTTATATGTCTATTATATATATAATTATAAATACCATATAATTTGCATGATATTTGACTTAAACTGAAGCAGATGTACATGTGCTTTCACAATTAAATCTTTAAAGATTTTCATCAAACAGCTTCATGGCCAAATCCAATCGCTTATTTTTGACATACCATATCAACCGTAGCAATTTTAATATTGAGTTCGATAATATGATTTTTGTTGAAAGCAAAGGATCTGAGCGTCATGAAATTAGCAATGGAAGGAATAAAAAAAAAATAAAACAAAAAAAAAATGAATAACTACACTTCCAGACTGAAAAAACCAAAGAAATTAAAAACAAGCAATGACAATAACTAAAGAAAACATGCAATTTAGTTTATCTTCATCCTGTTCCCTCTTCCAAAGTAGCAAGGAGAGGCAGAAAAGAAGACCAGGCTGCTCTAGAACCAACGAAGTATAAGTTTATTGTTAGAGAAGTGTTATAAATGCAATCACTTTTAGCACTATATGTATATTTTTCATTGATATGAATAAAGATATTTTCATTTATTAATATTCATTTATATTATGAATTGATTAGATCTTAAATTAATTAATGAAGTCCATGATATAAACATAGCATGAAAGAAATTATAATAATGAAATTCCTATAATGTGTAATTATGTTTATATCTAAATCATCCATATCTATAGGATTAATGAGATGAGATATCATTGATCCGGACAGGGTAGCACATGTTTTACTCTTTGATTGAATCAAGTAATAGTTCTCATAAGCTGTAAGCATGAGAAGTTTAGAGTTAACATGTTGATACTTGCTAAAGTAGTCAAGTACATCGGAGACCTGCTATGAAATTATCATATGGGTATTCTAAACATATGTCAATGATAATTTCATCATAACAATAGTGCAAATATCCTTGGACTTGAAGTGTTCAAGGTTATATTGGGTACTGATTATGTACTTTGACTCCATTGCTTGTTGCCTCTGTGAGATTCCTATCATGTGTAATTATATTTATATCTAAATCATCTCTATCCATAAGATCAATGAGATAAGATATCATTGATCTGGACAGGGTAACACATGTTTTACTCCTTAATTGAATCAAGTAGTAGTTCTCATAAGCTGTAAATATGTGATGTTTAGAGTTAATATGTGTATACTTGCTAAAGTAGTCAAGTATATCGGCGATCCGCTATAAAATTATTATATGGGTATTCTAAACATATGTCAATGATAATTTCATCATAGTAATGGTGCAAATATCTTTGGACTTGAAGTGTTCAAGGTTATCTTGGGTACTGATCATGTACTTTGACTCTATTTTTTGTTGCCTCTATGAGAGCTCGCTCATAAGGTGGTGATTGGATACAGTTTGAGGTATTTAAAAATAGTTGGGTAACCAATAGAGGATTCATTGCTCTTGTTAAAAGAAAAGTATATATACAGCCACTTGTCAGGATCATTATTTGGAAAACTTTGGCCAATGTAAGATTGTCCCTAAGAAAATCTTCAGAGACATATCTTTATGAGTGATGAGTCTCAGTAACAAATACTAACATCACTTGGACTAGATGTGACATAATCAGTCTAGTATGAGCTAACACTTAGACCATGCACTGAACCGACAGGTATAGTGAGGGTGAAAGGACGAATTGTACAGATATTGCCTATGGAAAGGATCGTAGTCAAATCACCTACTTTCCGGTCAATTCGGAGTCATTATATGTTGCTAGATACCTCTCATGACTACTTAAGATCAAGTGTTGATCTGAGTGACCAATGTAGCCAAGAACCTAATGGGTCACACATATTGAAGGTATGCAGAGGAAGTAAAATGGGCAATTGGATTGGATCTACACAGAGAGAGAAAAGTCTAGTCCAGACAGTTTCCCTCTTGAGAATGAAGGTCACGGTTGAGATATACATGTTTTGGTCGGAATTTGCTACTGGACCATTATTGCAATTGTTTCCAATCGGGACATAAGATTTTCCGACTGGAAATCACCCGATTTGGGCATTTTCTGACTGAGACATTCCAATCGGGACTAACGTCATAATAGAAAGTCTAATCTGATTATGATTCTTTAAGTGAGGGTTCCGAATCCTAATTGTTCAAGAATTATAAATAGTCCTTTTTCTGACATTCAAAAGAAACTGCACTCCAGAAAACAAAAGGTGTTTCGTTTTTTTTCTCCTCCCTTGCATCTTCTCTTGTTAGCACAAAAGATTGTGTCAAACCCATAGCCAAAAGGTTTTCCTCTTTGTATCCTTCATATGGACTATCGTTAGAGGTGATCTTAGGAAAGATTGTTGTAGTTTGCGACAATCCGGTAAGGTGAAATGGAGGACAAAAGCTCTAACATAAAATAATCTTCTTCAAATCTTATATGGTTGGTTAATTGGCTAAGATTACACAGGTTGTTTCGTTATTTTAGGATTACAAAATTTTAAATTCCGCCGCACTTATATATGTGATATGCATGGTGTAATTCCAACATTTACAAGATGAACAGGAGCTTTAATGTGTTTAACAAGAGCATAAGTGAACTAAAGTGGATTAGAAATCTGACGCCTTCTGTGAAAATAAATTTTTTCTCTGGTGTGCTGCTGGTCAAAATCTCTGGCAAAGAGCATTCGAAGAAAACCACGGAAAAAAAAATGAAAAGGTGGATAAGAAAGGAAAAACTATATGAGAGGAGCCTGCACATTAAAATATCTCCTTTTTCTTTGCACTCTCTCACTGGAGACCAATCTTATATACTTATATATGTATAAGGAAAAGGAAAACGTTAAAAAGTAAAGAGATATTAGGAGAGATCATATTTTTGTCCAACAAAGAAAACGACCGCGAAGATAGAAATGTTTGAAAAAATTGGGGAGTGGGCGTCATTTCCCCAAAAATAATAAACTCTCTATATCAAATCGTTGGTTTTTCTTTGAATCCCACCTAAATTTATATCCAATCCGATTATTTTTAGAGGAGATTTCACCTAATACGTTTTTTTAATTTTCTCTTTAAAAAATGAAACCAAAATTTTCTTTTTACGTTTTAAAAAAAATTTTCAATTTTATCAAATAACTTTTAAAAAAACTTGCCGCTGCTCTTCCTTCAACTCTCTTTCGTTCCTCCATGCAATCTTCTAATCAACGCAGCCATATCTCCACCGGCTTCTCAACTCCCATAGTTCCATTATTTCCTTTTGATTCCATATTTGTTATACTTAAATATGGTTTCGTCTCTTTCCCTTCCACATTTTGTTTGCTTAGTTAACTTTTTGTTGCTTTTCTTCGATTATGCTTTAAATTGCTGTCACGATTAGGTTTTCTTCAATAGGAAAGTGTTACGATCTATAAATTGTTAGAAGAAATTAAAAGAAAAAGGCAAGATACAAAGAAGAAGTTAAACTTCAGTAAGAGGAAATGCCAAACATGGAGTTGAACCGGACCCAAGGTTTGTATTTACTAAAAATGTCAATGGATGAAAGCTTATGTTGCAGATTTTCGTGTTTGTCTATAACGATTTCTTTGTAAATTTGGAGTTAGCCATCAGGACTAAAAAAAAGTTGGAAAAAAAGGTAGAAGACGATGCTCTTTCGTATTACCGTTTTGGATCCATTCACTTTGATATTTCGCATCTCAAGAAATGCCTAAGATATATTAAAATATTCCTAAAATATATTAAAAATATTCTTATAGAATTTTTAAAAGTATACCGAAATATCACAATATATACACAAAGTATTCTTAGAGAATTTCTTACAGAAAATGCTTAAGGAATTCTCAGTATATATCTAAAATATCTCCAAGATATATCCAAAATATCTATAAAATATACTTAAAATATTCCTGATGTATTTCTAAGAAATTTTTAAGATATACCAAAAATATTTCCAAGATATAGTAAATGTATTTCGAATGATATATCAAACTGTTTATTTGAAATTTTTGTAATGTTTTAAATTTTGATTGAATTCTATTCTTTTTTATTATTATAATAATTTAATTGTTCTCATTATTGTTTTTTTGTTGTTTTTTAAATTGAAACAAGATATCTCCAAAATATACTGACGGTATATTGAAAATATACCGTCTGGACATAATTTGGAATATATTTTGAGATTTAGAATATATTTTAAAATTTAGGTATTATTTTAATTTTAGAAAGTTATTTTTAGTAAAATTGAAAAAAAAAAACTTTGAACAATAGTAAAAATATAAATTGATACATATTTTTTAACATTTCTGTAAAATTTCCTTATTTTTATATCGAATACAATATCCAACCACAAATTGGATAAATAAATTTTATCTAAAGCAATAAAAAATCACTTTAAACCAAATAATTGAATTGCGCCAAATGATTTTATTGGATAGGTACATTCTCTAAACAACACTACTTGTATGAATCGATTTTTATTTTTTTAACTGAGACATATAATTAATTACTTTCGCTAAAATTACAATTATGCCACCGCAATTTGTAATATGTGCCTTTTCCATCAAAGCCAACACGTATAACGGTTAGCTTAAAATATATTTCACACCAGTGCATGGGTACATAATAAAGAAAAATAAATAAAATTTTTGAACTAATTAGATATTTAATTTGATTTTTTATTTTGTTTATATATCTCAAACCTTTCAAAAATAAGTCTTCTTATCCAATGCACACTTTGACCATGCGAATGCTTTAAACTCTATCAGTTTTTTTTTTTTTTTTGAAAGATGTCATGATAACTGTCAAAACACTTCTATATTACATGAAGCTAAATTATATTTTTATATATTAGCTATACCTCCTACTTTCAATTTCTACCACAATTTTATCACTGGCTGATGCTGTAAAAGGAAAAACAGTAAATGATAAAGTAGAATGTAGTGTAGAACCTGAAAATGATGGTGATGAATCCAATATGTATGTAAAAAGGCAAATGATTGGTGCCCTCTAATTTGATAAAGGTGATGGGATAGGCAATGGTAATGATAATGGCCGAAGAGTAGGATAGGTGATGGTGATGATAATGTCTGAATCGCAGGGGTAGGTGGTTTGTTGATCTATGCTTATTTCTTAATCTTTTTTTTTTTTTGAATATTTGTTCAAAAATGGATTTTGAAATTTGAATAAAATTTGAACTTATATTCTTAATTAAATTCTAATTTTTGTCTAAAAATTGGAAAATAAATTTTCACAAGTTTATCTTCATATACATTAAATCAGAAATTATTTTTTCTATATTTTTACAAAATAATTCTTTCAATCTTACTTAAAGCTTTTATTCCTTTCCTCATCATGCTAAAAAGAAATACTATAAAAGATTGTTAAGAGAATTTTAAATATTTCAAATCATAGCCATAAAATTTAGATGCTGTTAATTCATCCCCTTTCTTATTTGGGATAGTTTGCAAATTGAGATTTAAGAGATTTGTTTGTACAAAGAACAGTCTATTTATTGTATTTAGATTTTTATGAAATTTTAAAAGGGAGTTACCACCAATCATAGATATTAGATCGATTAGATTTTCATTAAATAAAGATTGTGTTACAGAGTAAAGATTTAGAGACTAAATGAATAAAAAAGATATTAGCAACCCAATTCATCTAATTTTGTTAATATTTATTATTTTTATTCTTGTTGTTACTTGTATACTTATTTTTGTGATATATTATCAAATTCATAAATAAAGTAAAATAAATTATAAAAATTATATTGCATGGAAATTTTGAATAATTTTTATCATTTTTGTAAATTATTTTGATTATTTTTTATATAAATTTATTTATCAAATTACATATATCTAATTCCTGAATATATATAATATAAATTAATATTATTTAAAAAATTTATATCCAATATCTGAATATAGTAAAAATATATTTTTTAAAAGTTAGACTTGGTTCAAATTGAGCGCCTATATACTTATTTGAGGAATCAAAATCCACGTAATTTGAATAAAATTTATTATTTTTTTTTAAAAATAATTTTTGAACATTTAAAAATTTTGTCATACTCAATTTTTGAATAATAATAATAATAATAATAATAATAATAATAATTATTATTATTATTATTATTATTATTAAAACAACGAATAATATGATTAAAAAAAAATACTTCGCTTTTGAGACACCAATGCACATGGAAAAGAAAGATAAAATTGGTTGCCCTTTTCTTTTTTTTATTTATAAAGTTATGCTCATATTAAAATTTTTACCCTTTTTGTTAGTACATAGGGAAAGTAAATAATATTGTCTTTTTTTTTATTATTATATCTAGAAATTTTACTCTTTATGACAAAAAAAAAAGTAATTTTTATTAGGATAAAACTCATACCCTCTACCAAATAACAATTTCTAATTTTATAATATACATTTTTTATTTTTTTTAGTTTTTGATAAATTTACTATAGTATAATGCATATAGAGCTGAACATATAGCATTTACAAATAAATATATAATAATAGTACTTATTCTTTTATCGCCACCTTGTCATCAAAATAAAAGTTGTAATAATTTATTTATTTATTATAATAGAAAGCACTCATGATTTGAAATGAATCCACCAATATCATTTATATTTTACATTTATGAAAAGTATTGAAAAAATCCAAACTGGTAATTGTGGCATAACAAGGGATAAAAGTTTTTTATTGTCGTCTTCACGTGATTCTACCATTTTTCTTTATGAAGCAAAGTTTTTTTTTTTTTAAAAGAAAAAATATCATCTTAAATTATATATATATATTCGATCCATAACTTCTAATATGCATATCAAAATAAGCTATTATTCTTTCTATCTGAAAAATAATGCAATTTGATGAATTAAAATTCAATGAGAATGATCATTAAATGTTTTCTAAATACCAAGTAATATACAATAACAACAAATTACAATAACAATCATAATCAACACATATTTAATATTTCATTTCATTCATCAATATCATATAAATATAAATAACATAAATTAGAATTTTTAGAACTAGAAAAAGAAACATAAGTGTTGTTTAATGCGTGTTTCACAATTGGATAAGAGGCATGGGCCAATCGACGATGCCATGTGTGTAAGGTGGCGAGATGAGCTGCTGGTGGTGAAGAAAGGGACAATGGCATGACAAATAAGCCTCTATTATTCTGTCCTCTGAAAAGATTGCACTAGATCACAAAATCCTTAACAACAAATGAGTTAGGAAAAAATTCAATTGAAACATTGTTAGTTTTAGTAAAGGAACTGACAGAGATTAAATTGTCAGTTGCATGAGGAACATGCAATATATCATGAATGATGAATTTATAAGAACCACAGTTAGAGGAAGAAGAACCAGTATGTGAAATAGGAAGGGAAGTGCCATTACCAACTATTACTTCTTCGGGACCTTGATATTCAGAATGGAGAGCAAGATTTTCCAAATCAGAAGTAAGATGATGTGTGGTACCCGAATCCAAAAGCCACGGCTGAGGGCGAGTGTTTGTACGAATGTGACTTGAAGTAGGTTGACTGATGCGAGGCTTTCGTGGTGAGGGGCAAACATTTGCAAGATGTCCTTGTCCATTGCAATTAAAACAAGTAATAGTTGACATATCACTAGAATCGGTGAAGGTTGGAGTGACATTAGATTGTTGCTGCCGTGAACCAGTAGTTGGATTGGATGAGTTTCCACGACCATTGTAATTATTATAATTGGATCTGCCTCGTCCCCGATTTGAACCACGTCCTCTTGAAGGAGCACGACCACTAGTGCTTTGTCTTGCTGCAAACTGAGCAGTGGGGTTAATAGTGGTGATGGGTCCAGAGGATTCAAGTAAGCCATGTTTTGTTAATTGGCATTCTTCTGTTAAAAGGAGTTCAAACAAATCATCAAAATTGATATCTTCATGCCTAGCATCAAGTGTTCTTGTAAATGGTCGATACACAGGATTGAGTCGCTCAAGAATGGCTTCGACAAGATCCTCATCAGAAATTGGTTGATGGAAAGCTGCTAGTTGGTCAGCAATAGATTTTGCTTTCTGTACATAATCCGTTATGTTACCATTGTCTTGATGTAGGTTATGCAAACGTGATTTAAGTTCACGAATTTTTGGTTTGGATCCTGTAGCATAGGCTTGAAATAGACGATTCCATGCATCTGCTGCAGTTTCAGCGCCGACTATCTGTTGCAACATTTGTTCAGTCACAGAAGCAACAATCCAGCTTAATACCATTTGATCTTGTTGTTCCCATTTAAGAGAAGCTGGATTTATTTGATTATTTTCAACAATTTTGGAAGGTGGACTGATCGTGGCATCTATATGATGGAACAGGCCACATCCTTTCAACATAG
>CATIWF010023299.1:0-17211 GCA_949630135.1 Balakata baccata | reverse complement strand
CTATTGGCTACCCAATTACCTTCGAATACCTCAAGATGCACCCAATCACCACCCTATGAACGACCTCTATAAGGCAACAAGGAATGGAGTCAAATCACAAAATCAGTATCCAAGATATCCTTGAGTACCTCACGTCTAATGCTACATGCACCATTGCTATGATGTGACTATCATTGACATTTAAATAGATAATCCATATGATTGTCTCATAGCAGGTCATCCAATGTACTTGACTACTTATAGCAAGCATCCACATGTTAACTTTGAACATCTCATGTTCGTAGCTTATGGATCTACTACTTGATCTAATCAAGGAGTATAATATGTGCTAGTCTATCTGGATTAATAATGTCATATCTCATTAATCCTATGACTTGGGATAATTTAAATACTAACATAATTACATATGATAGGAATCTCATTATCATGATCCCATCATGATTTCCTTCATGCTATGTTTCATATCATGGACTTTCATTAATTAGTTTAAGATCTATATCAATTCAAATGCAAATGAATACCAATATAATGAAAGAATGCATTTATAAATGTGCATACTAAGTGCCTGAGGCGATTGTCTTTTGGGCACATCTCTAACAACTAGTTGTTAGAGTCATAGATCAATTAGAGAATGCCACGTGTCATTATCTGGAGGACAAAGAGATTTCCCAACCAGGAAACAACATTTCACGATTGGGAAAGGCACTTTACAGGTAGCATTGAATGCACTTGTAAGAGAACATTATGGAGAGTTGTGGAACACATTTGTGACAGCTAATTGGGTAATCAATATAAATACTCTACCAAAATGCCATTTATAAAACCAATTACTTCTTAAGTGTAATGCCCGCTAATTGGGGCTTAATTGTCATAAGAGTTTAAGAGACATGTGAAAGTATATGAGAGGTATATTGTAGGTATATAAATGTTTATTTGAGGTTTATGTAAGGTCTTTGGCTAAAAGTTGGCTTAGGTTTGGAGTTTAGGGGCAAAAAGGCATAAAATCAAGTAAACTGTGAAACAATCACGGGTGTGAATGTAGGAGTAATAGCTGTGACTATCAAAGTGAAGTGTTATGGTGACTTTCGAGTGTCACAGGCATGACTAAGGGAGTCATGGCCATGATAGGTCTACTATAAATAGGTTCAGCCCGTTCTCCTTCATTTTCACTCTGTTTTAAAAGCCACAAACCCTAGCCATCAATCTCCTCACACTTCAAAGGTAAATTCCACCATTTCTTCTCAAATCATAGCCCTCTAAACACAAGATTTTTCAATTAAGATGTGATTAATCAGGGATTTAGAGAAAAAAGCATATAAAAGAAGAATTTTGAAAGGGAGAAAGCTTGGAGTTTGAAGAGAACTCGGATCCTTTGGCCTTTAGGAGGTAAGAAATCATGGTTTCTCATCTCTTTAGTGTGATTTTCAAGTGGTTGATAAGGGTTACCGAAAATTGGGTGGAGACCCATTTGTAAATGGGTGGAATTGAAGAGTAATTTTAAATTTCCTTGAGGGAAAACTCATATTGATGCTAGATTAAGTGGTTGACCACATTTTCAATAGGGTTCAAGTGATCAAAGATCTAGTCTGAAGAGTTATGGTTTGAGTTTTATGATTTCTAGCTTTAGGTAGTTTATGTGTTGATGTGTGGTTATATATATATGATTAGAGAGGTGTCTTAGATGTTGGAATAACTACCCAAGAGTTTGGACAAGTTCCAAAGCATGAAGTTTTGCTTGGCTTCATAAAGGTATGTACATATACACATTTTTATTTAGTTTCAATACATGTTGATGTATTGGTTAGATGACTTCAATACTTAATAGTATGTAAAGAATATGGTGGCATATATAAAATGTGTAAAGGATAAAGAATGAGAGTGTGACCTAAGAACTAATATGAAAATGGTGATTGTATGAATGGACCGTGAGTGTAACTTAAGTGTTTAAATAAGTGTGATAACATATGGAATGAGTTAGAATGAATATAGGCATGGGTGATAAATGGTATGTTAATGGTGAAAGATTATGGTGTGGAAATAAAGGTAGATGATAGGTTATGTGGATTATATAGGGTAATAATGACTTAAAAAATAGTTAATGTATTTGACAACACGTAGATGAGTTAAACATGCATAAGAGTGAGAAGGTGGTTTATAAACCACAGGGGAAATGATAATGGGATGTTAATGAAGTATAGGTGTGCCATAAAGGCAAAAAGGGAACAATGGGAATAGGTTTAGCATGTGTAAACAAGAAATGAAGGGAGGGGAGATGAAAATCGGTTAATGGCAATTAATACATAAGTGAATATCGTTTAAGTGTAGCCATAGCTATGATGTGTATGTTTTTTACTTTCAATTGATGAGAATGTTGCTAGGAATGGCTACCATTGGCTAGCCTTAGAGATTTGTATGTATTGTGCATGTTTTGGGTTGTTAAAACTCGAGTATAGGTTAAGTTTCCAGAGTCATGCCCGTGACTCAATTGGTCAAGAGGTATAGTAGGGTTCCCTACTAGGTTCATGACCAAGTAGGCTATGACCCTGGTCGTGACTGTCTATATAAAGTGTTTTTAAATGTTTATTTGATGAGAAAAAGTTGTGTTTTTGATATGTATTATGTATGGTGTGTTCATATAGGGCTTTTAGGCCTAGAATAAAGTTGATTGACACTGGTTGTAAACCTTAATAATGAATGATTTTATGATTCAATTGTGTGGAAATGTTGTGACATTCAAATGTGTGATATGCGTGAAATGTTTGGATGGGGTTTTCTTGCCCAAGAAAGGGTAGAACAAAGTATGGTACCATGGTAGGAGGTCAAAGTGGCTTGAGGTAGATTAAGTGACCTCCTACCCAAAAGGGCGCTCTTAGTCATACTAGTTGAGGTGGCTTGATATTTGGGCTTTCTCAAGTAGGGAAGCTCGATTGAGCTTGAAATGTTTAAATTTGTATAAAATGTCATAATGAGGCATGGGATATGCTAGGCAAGACTGGATGAGTCTTGGGTTTGTGTTGTCATGTGTATGATAAAATGTATGCCACAATGTGTGGATGATTGTATATATGTATATGTGTATATTCTAAATAATTGATTACAAGGTAGTCAAAGATATGGAAATAAGAATGAGGGTAATACAGGATTATAATGAGGTAATTTTTATTCAAAGTTGAGGTAATGATGCTGGTAAGATTATCTAGTGATATATATATATATCATTGTAAGGCTTAGTTTGAAAGCTTCCATGTTATGCTAAGCATGTGTGTGGTTTTCCCTCATACGCAGATTCGAGGTATGAGCTGGTGTCGGCAAGAAGGCACAACCCGAGGAGTCAAAGATCAAGCTAGCACTAGGATGATGATAATACATGTATATGTCATGTTCATGGGTTTAAGTGTAATAAAAGTATTTAGTTTTGTTTTTGCTTTTGAAAATTTGTATTATTATTTTTGAGCTGAGTGTAGCTCAAGGGGTTTCAAGGTCTGTAAAGTATAGTTTAATTTTCCACAAACTACATTTAATTTGAATTTTCAAGTTATCATGGCCATAATACAAGGAAAAGTTTTAAATTGAATTGGTTTTAAATCTAATGCATCGTAACATCCTTCGGAGTGATTAGAGGGAATTCTACTTTTATTGAGGGGTGTTACACTAAGTGCCAAAACTCTTGTAATTTATTTTCTCAATCATTTTTCATTAAATTCATGTACGGATTCAAGTGTTAGCCTTAAACACTTGGATTAATCTTGTATTTTGTTTGTTTATGAGCTAAAGTACAAATAATTGGTTATTGTGTTGACAATTAATACATAAGAAAAATTTTGGATTGAGTGTAAGCCTTTGAAAAAATACATAGTTGTAAGTTAGCAACCAAAACTCTCAAGTGTAATATAAGGTATTAGATTAGTGAATACCCAATTGTGATTGAGGAGAGGAGTATGGTTCGTTAACACCCGAACCTCTATAAATATTGTGTGTCATCTCTTTCCCTATTCTCCTTAATTTTCTTATTCATCCCTATTTGCCAAAACTTTTAATTCTTCATCAATTCATCCTCTTATTAGTGATTGTTTGGGCAATAAAAATTTTGGTATTTTTGAATGAACAAAATGGAGAAATAGAGAAAGAAAAAGGATTTTGTGTGTTTGGGAGCAAAGTGTGTGGCTACGGTATTCTACGAAGGGGAAAAGAATGAGCCTTTTATAGTGATTGTAGTACCCTGCATGGGCATGCTGCCTATGCAGACTCGGGCATAGAAGTTAACACGGAATAATAGGACACATGCAGAATGTGGTAATTATTTAATCAAATTCAGAAATAATTAAAGAGTTATTATTTTAAATAAATAAATAAAAGACATTACAATAAAACTTTTGTCCATTTCATTGACACTTTCAACACTCAATACACAATCTATTATGCAAAAAATGAAAAAAAAAAAAGAAAAGTTAAAGATTGATTGATGCAAATGCACTATAAAAATAAATTCATGATAAAATACATTGTAAATATGAAAGAAGAACAAAATCATAAAATAGTTTAAGTTGTCAAACAAATCCATAAAAAGAAAGATTGATTTATACCTGGAGAAGATTTTTAATCAAATTTATATTTGAAATTTTAGGTTTACAAATGGAAAAGTAGAGAGAAAAAATATTTTAGGGCAAAATCATAAATTAGGTCAACCATGTTATTCTCTTTTTTTATTATTATTGTATTGATGTATTAAATACAGGTCATTCATTTCTTTTTATTTTAGCTGAGGTGAAAAATACACATCATCATTTCATTAAGTATTTTAACAGATCTAGATAGAGGAGGTTTTGCATTACAAATTTGAAGTTTAAAAGATTTTCTATTACAAATAAAAGCATAAAGTGAGGCCAACCATGTCATTCTCTTTTTTTATTATTTTGGTAATGTGATCAAAATAAAGGGGGGATTTGTGTTAAAAAATAGAAGTTTAAACAAATTTCCATTACAAATAATAATTCAAGTGCTGAGTCGTTACAAGTCAAATAATTAAAGTACCTGTGAAATTTACCCCCAAATATAATAAATAGATAACTAAAAATCTGACTTTGCAGCTAGATGTGACACTTGATTTGTCGCATGAATTTCATGGCTATTATCTTGTGCAATTTGATTCTTCATCACTTGGGCAACTAGCTTGGGAGACTGGAGTAACCCATTTTGGGCAAATTTTGAGTCAAATTCATACCCAATAATAACTCTACCAGCATTAGCAGCTATAGAAGAACAATTAGTTCCAGATCTACAATTACCAAGGAAAACCAAAACTCATACCCACTGTGAATCATGACTTTTGAGAAAGGAGACAGCATATTCAAAATTTTTGGCAAAATTTTTATGCTACATCAGTTGTTAAGCCAGATTTGTGGTTACATATTTGCCATATTTGGTCGGGCGTTAAAGAAAAACAAAGTTTTGTTATTTTTAGGAACATAAAAAAAGTTCATTAATTTTGCTGTAAATGAAGCAAAGTATAGCGACTGCAATTGAAATTAACTCTAATGTCCAACTAAGTCTGCCACTAGCGGCTGGCGTGGCACAATTTTTTAAAGTTGCTAACGTGCCATCTACATAGATGATGTGGTGGCATTGCATGTCATTATAAGTAAGGATTCATGTGTCATGTCATTATCCACTTCAGCAATCCAGCTCCACTAAAGCTGACGGAAGTGATTTTATTAGGAAAAAAATTAGTTTATCAATTTTTGTGAGAAAAAAACTTAATAGTTATTTTGTGGCAAGTAATAGAATCATAATGACTATCTGTGAAATCAATTCAAGAATGTGCTCATTATCAAAAACTTACCAAATTTTGTTGATATCATTTCCAGTTGCGAATTGTTATGAAATATTAATTTAAATATTGGATGCTAAATTTCACCTAGATGTGAATGGTCTTGGTAATACTAACAAAGAAGAAATCCAAAAATCTAATCAAGATAAGGCTAAGACCAAGACTTTCATTCGTCATCATCTTAATAAGGGATTAAAATATGATTATTTTACAGTGAAAGATCCTCTTGTCTATGGAACAATTTTAATATTTTATTAATTGAATATGTACCTGAAGTATACCAAAATATTTGAAATAATTTGAATATTTTGTTAATTAAATATGTGGCTAAAGTACACCAAAAATTTAGTTGATTTATATCAAGGCTCTCTAAAGGACAAAATAAAGTATGCAAAAACAAACTTTCCACACTAAGATGATGACTTATTTTTGAATGATTGGGTTATATGTTATGCTTTTTTTAAAAAAAAAAAAGATAGTGAGAAAATTGATTTATGAAAATGCCCAAAATAATGGAAAAAGTGAAGCATCCATATTATAGAAGAAAGTTTATGACAAAAATTTTATTTATGTATTTTTAAATACAATATTTTAATTTATTTGATTATATTATTTTAGTATTGTGCAATCAAATAATATATTATATCATCATAATTACTTATTGCAATTTATTTTTGTTTTTCTTAAGAAATATGGATGTTTCTCACTCATCGAGAACTTTTAAGAACAATGATGAAAATATATGTTTAGCAGATATCGCAATGATGCATTATATATTGAGAAATAAAAAAACATTTCTCTGGTTTGAAAATGATGAAAGCAAATATTAATACAATATCAGGTTCAACAACTTGATAGAAGACTTCAGAATAGTTCATATTATTGGATTTTGAAGCTATATCTCATACACAAAAACACAACGAAAAATAAAAAATTCAAAATCCGAACCAATGACTCAGCTTGTGTCGACAAAATTAATTAACCAAAATTAAAGGTTGAAGATTTTACCTTTGTGTTGAATTTTTCTACCTTCTCTTAATCTCGGGTTGTTATATACCACAATATACCAAACCCATGGTAATCCACACGAAGCTTAAAAGAGGAAACCTCATAGGGGAATAGCCTTCAGCAAAATAATTATTCCATGAGAGAAAAATTAAAAATTAATTTTCATGGAGGCTAGAACAAATTTTTTGGTAAAAAACTCTTTCTGTAGGCATTTCCTAAACACCCTAAGATTGTCTAATTAGAGAAAAATGTCAAAACAAGATTTAGAGGCCAAATTGGCAATTTTTACCAATTTGGGATGCACTAGCACCAGCATGTGCTGGCCTTTTGCTAGCATGTGCTGGGCTAGTAGCCAGCCAGCCTAGAATAGGCCTGTGACCCATCCGAGCTATTTTTTCACGGAATTTTTTCACGATCTTATCACGATCCGATCCAAAATAATTATGTCATATTTTTGGATCCCTATCTAAGACCATTTTATTCCTCTTTCACAACTTCAAAGTATGTGACCCATTAGGTTCTTGGTTATGTTGGCCACCCGAATCAACATTTGATTCAAGCAAGTCATGAGCAGTATCTAGCAACACATCATGACCCTCAATTGACAAAAAAGACAGTGGTTTGACTACAAACCTTTCCATAGGCAATATTCATGTAATTCGTTCTTTCACCATCCTATACCCGACTCGGTTCAAAGCATAGACTATAGACTAACTACATCATACTAAGCCCAAGTGATGTTAGATCTTATCATTGAGACTCATTATGCTTTTAGACATGTCACTAAAAACCATCTTCATGACATTTCCACTCCGACTAGAGATTCTCGAGTAATGATCCCAACAAGAGGCTGTAGATATGCATTCCCTCTATCAAGAGTGGTGAATCCTCTGTACCCTATGAGTGATCTATGTGAGGCAACAAGGAATGGAACCAAAGCACAAAATCAATATCTAAGATATCTTTGAATATCTCAAGTCTAAGGATACTTGCACCATTGCTATGATGAGACTATCATTAATAGATAATCCATATGATTGTCTCATAACAGGTCATCCAATGTACTTGACTACCCTTAGCAAGTATTTTAGAAGCTAACTCTGAACATCTCATGCTCATAACTTATGAGATCTACTACTTGATCCAATCAAGGAATATAACATGTGTCAGTCTATCTGGATCAGCAATGTCCCATCTTGTTGATCTTATGACTAGGGATAATTTAGATACTAACAAAATTACACATGATAGAAATCTTGTTATTATGATCTCGTCATGATTTCTTTCATGTTATATTATGTGTCAAGGACTTTCATTAATTAGTTTAAGATCTATATATTCAACCACAAATGAATACTAATATAATGAAAAAATGCCATTAAAAGTTTGTACACTAAGTGCCTAAGGTGATTGCCTTTTCGGCACATCTCTAACAATCTCCCACTTGTACTAAACTCAATCGCCAATGCATATTAGTTCATAGGCCAGAATATGACTATCATATTCCTTTTGGGGTTTGGTTTGGTGACTGAATCAAATATATTCTTATCAATAGGAACTCTTTCTATATTACATCACATTTACCATTGATTTCTCTAATCAATTGGTACCATTTAGTACATGTTTGGATCTTCGATGAAACTATGATTCCTTTTGGTCATCCAATGGCACCATTGTTATTCCAATCATATTGAATCAACAATGCTAGGAATCATTTCTAACCTGTGATGAATTTTCCTTATCCTAATCACTTATTTGGCTTGGAAGCCACATTGTACTTTCAGTTGTGTATTCCGTAGTCATCGCCTGTTTGGAACTCTTCCAATTAACTGTATAACCATTTAATATGAATACATAGCATGACTAGGATTCTGAGTTATTATTATCCAATTAGATGCTGAAATCCATAATCTTGCTTACCTTAAGCTTACTATATCCTTAAATCAAGAATACATCCTTAATCCTTGTCAAGTATTTATGGATGTTCATGAAAGTCACCTATAAAACCCTTACTGGATCATATTGATATCGACTCATGACACTCAGATCATGATATCCACTAGACCTAGTACATAACATAACATAAAATGCATCCAATAGCTAAAGGTTATGGAATGCCACTCGTGCCAGTCCATTTATCTTATGTCATTCGACAAAAGGATTTAGAGAGGGTAATCCTATCACTCATAGGAATAAATTCTCTAATGGACTGTTCCATGCTAGACATCTTTAGCATTTTAGCTATATAGACTAAAAAGATCATATGACCTTTTAGATCTATCTCTACAGATCTTAATCCCCTTTTATAAGTTACTTTAAGATCTTTTTTGGAGAAATACTTTAGAATAACAAACTGACTAACTTACAAATGAGACATCATTTTCTACAAACAGTATGTCTTCCACATATCATTTTCTACAAACAGTATGTCTTCCACATACTTCACTAGGAATATAATGGCACTCCTACTAACCTTCTTGGAAACACAAGATTTTATCCATATATTGTGAGGAAACAAACTCTTTGATTACCTTATTAATTGGGATGTTTCAACTCCCAGATATTTGCATTAATCCATCAATGGATTTTGCAATTTGCATCCAGTTTTACCATCATTGGATATGAATCCCTGCTGTTGTGTCATGTACACATCCTAGGTCAAATTTCCTTAATGAAACCTGTCTTTATATCCATTACCGAATCTCATCATCTTAAGTAGCAATAGCTAGGAGTGATATAATGGATTTAAGCATAGTATGTGGAGTAAATGGTCTTGTCAAAGTCAACCCTTGTCTTTGACGATGTCCTTTAACTATTACCCCTAACTTTATAGGCAACTATGTTACCTTCCATGTCGGTTTTCATGTTGAACAGCCGCTTGCACCCAATGGGCTTTGTCCCTTTAGGTGGGTCAACTGAAGTCTATACTTAGTTTATAAACATGGAATTTGTATTTGACTTATGGCTTATAGCCATTAGTCATATTCTAAACTCTTCAGTATCTCTTCATAAGTAATAGGCTCATCATCCTTTATAAGCAATACAACCCTTTTGTTCACTTATAAGAGATCTATATCTCTTGGGAACAACTCGTATCCCACTTTAATTAGGAAGCTCTTGTGTCTCATAAGGGCTTATAGTTACTTCATCTATAAGAATAACATATTGGGCTTTCTCAATTGATTCATGTCTATTTAAGCATCTTTGAACTTTATCAAGTTCATTATCGCCCTTATCTTCTTATAGAAGAAACTCCTTTTTATACATTGATTATTCATGTTTTTCAAGAATTATTGGGATATAAATCAATGGTTTATGGCATGTTTAAATGAGAATATGGACTGCTGGAAAGACCTATATTGTTCTGGAAAATTGTATTATGCTTTGGGATCAAGAGATTTAGGGCAGCATGTGAAAACAAGAATTTTCCTTGCTGATGTTAGGCCTTTCTCGGTCGGGACTCACACGACCCTAGGCCTGCATAGCCCAGCGATAGGCCAAGCCAGCGGCATTAACGCCTCAACGTGTATAGACATGTTTGTATGAAAGGTTATAATGCCAGTTTTGATGATATGGAATACATATGCCTAACCTATTATGATTTAATATGGGAAAAACATGGATGCATTGATTATGGTATGATGTACTATGTGCTATGACATGACATGGGTTAAATGGACATGTATATGATGATACATGGATTATGATGATATGATGAGAATATGTTACAATGTTTGGGTTGTCATGCAATATCATGGAAATGTTATGTTAACCATGGAATATGGCTTATGCAATTTATTAAAGAAAAAAAGACTAAAATGCCTTTACTCGTACTAGGACTGACTATAGGATAGATGGCATGCCATTAAGGGTGGTTACAGTACTGTAGTATTATCTCATCCGTTATTTATCGAGCAAGGTGGCTTCAACTCTAAGAGCACCCTTGACCCATTATACTAGCAATCATTTTATACATTTATGAGTCAAGTTGGCTTTAGCTCCAAGAGCGCACTTGACTCAGGTACAGATATAGATAGTTATGATTACGTGGTTAGGATGGCTTCAGCTTCGAGAGCACCCCTATTCATAACTTATATCCGGTAGTCTAGTATAGAGTGATTGGGCAAATTAAATGAATAAACAAAAGTAAAATAATGTAACGCAATATCAGGAATAAGGAAAGGCTTCTACTTACTAGGTATGCTATAATGATGTGTAATGATTTCATTGGTATGATGGCATGACTATAATTATATGAACTAAAAAATGAGAAGAAATGTTATATTATGACTTTCATGTAATGAATGATTTGATTTGAACGTGTATGATATGCATGATAGAATTTATATGATTATATTATCACTAAGCTTGGATAGCTTAGCATGTAGATTTCCTGCACACAGGTCTAGAGCCATAGGAAGAGTTGACAAGGAGAAGCCGAGCCAATCAGAGCGGTTAGAATCAAAGTCAGCTCATACATTATTCATTTCTTTTCTTAGCATGCATTTGGGATAGAATTGGATTTTTGTTTTCAATTGTATTGCAGATTATGGATTGTATAGGTGTTTTATTTTGGGCGTGTTTAGGCATAGAACTCAAATTTATTATATACAGATTTTCTTCTTAAGCATGAATGCATGATATTTACTTATATGGTACATGTTATCATAGATAAACAAATGAACAAAATCATGAGATGTAAATATGATAAAGATTAAAAAGGGAACAAAAGCTAACGGTTCAGTATCATGTATGTAGTAGCACTTCCTTGTATAGCGGGCTAGTATGCTATATGGGAGGGTATTACAAACTCTAAAAGAACTCTGGTTCTTGTCATATTAATGGAAGGCGTTAGCTTTAATGTTATTTAAGAAAGGGATTTTCTTAATTTAGTCTCATCACAATATTGGCATGCAATTATATATCCATTCATCATAAGAATATATAAAAAATAGTTACACTAGCTATATAGCATGATTATGGACATTCTACAATCAATTCCTTAAACCAAAAGGAATTGATTAGGTCAAACCTAGGAATATGTAATACCCTCGACTTTCCCACATGCATTATTACACGCATTCCATTTGGACATATTTATTTTATATATGTCATTCACATGAAACACATGCATACATAGAGATTTTAGCTAGAATGTGCTCATGAGATAGACTTGTTACATGTCGGTCTATTTCGATGGTACTAAGTTGACGTGTTTAGTTATAATTTAAATAAAGACACAAGATATTGAAAATGAAATTAAATAAAATGATTAAATTTAAAATAAATAGAATTTGATATAGTTAAAGTAGTTAAATTGAACAATTTGACTATATAGTATTTTTTTTTTGCATTAACTAGGTATACATAAAAATGTAGAGAAAATAATAATAATAATGAATAAATTGATTAATTAATTAAATAATAATATCATAAAAGTAAAAAAAAAAAAAGTAGATAGAATGAGGCGGTTAGAAGGGCTTAGGTCTACCTTCTTCTCCATTTCCTTCTTGATTCTCTTCTAATTCCAAGCCCCAAACTGCATCATTTGGCCATATTTAAGATAATTATCCTCTCTTGTGTTGTTAATTTTGAGTTAAGAAATTAGTTAGGCTAGGTTTATGAAGGTAAAAGCAACACAGTATAGTTCTTGATTCTGTTTTAAGGGTAGTAATTTGGCCGCCGTTTCCTTCAAGTTATAGACTGAATCTAAAGAAACACAAAACATAAAAGTTGTAGTTTTATGTCTCCAGTTTATGGTTGTATAAATAGTTTTTCATGATTTGGTGTCTGTGGAAAGATATTATTATCGGACTGAAACTGATTCAATTGTGGAAACTAACTGAATCATCCACTGTTTTGATTAATTTTCTATATGATAGACTCAAAAATTGAGTAAACTAAAAAATTGAAGTTGTAGATATCTATATTATATATTGTATACTAAATTTCAGGATCAAATTATGGGCAGATGTTGAGTTATAGGCAAGAGATTAATATCTATTCCATATTTGAGCTACCTATTTAGTGTCCTGTGTAGGTCCAGTTAGTTGTTTCCCCCATTTTGAGCGCCTTATAGACATAATCTGTAAATGATAAAAACATGAAAGTAATAGGTATATATCTTAGTTAATTTTGGCATAAATACCACCTAAATATGTTATGCATTTTGTGAGTTATGGCCTTCATAAGTTAGACTAGTCCGGATGCCAACTCTGTTCTTGACCAGTCAAAAGTACCCTACCATATGAGGACCTTGGATGTAGAATGGATAAAAGTTGTCAACATGAAAAATGTTTTATTTTAACTTATCTATGTTCATAGAAAGTTTCATAAAAATATAACTTACATGTTATAAGATATGAAGATGTAAATTTGGTGTCCCAAAATTGCCTAAGGGTAGAAATAGGGCAGAAAATAGAACGTCCATATAAATTGCATCAAGCATTCCACAATATTTCAATTATTTTGAAAAATTTAGATATGTTATAGCCGTACATGTTGACTTTAATTAGAAACAAGAATCATACAAATTGAACTAGTATAGAAAAAGTTATAAGCTACTTAACATATGAATATCTCACTACCATAATACCAAACCTTAGTTAGAACGTACATATAAATTGCATCAAGCATTCCACAATATTTCAATTATTCTAAAATTTAGATATATTATAGCCGTACATGTTAGCTTTAATTAGAAATAAGAATCATACAAATTAGACTAGTATAGAAAAAGTTATAAGCTACTTAACATATGAATATCTCACTGTCATAATACCAAACCCTAGTTAGTGGTCTATATATGCATATTTCAATTTGTTTAAGTTTCATTAAGTTTATTTAGCTACCAATTGACCAAATATACATTCAATTAGGCTCACAACATATTAAAGACACCTAAGGAAGTGAAAGACAATAAGTTAGAGGCTTAATATCAAAAGAAAATGCGAGTTTAATTATCAAACGATTTCTTTGGTACGTGTTGCGTGCTATGTGCAACGTGACTTAACTTGTTGCTATATGAATTACATGATTGTCATGGTATGGATATTATATCAAAAGGTGATGAATGACTTAAATACGTGATTGTGTTATAGGTTTTTCTTATATGAAGTGGTTGATGATTGAATATGCAAATGTGATATAAATGCAAATATTAAGTAAAGATTGTTGCAAATGCATATAGACTTAAAAGGCATTATGACAAGCTAAATGCCATTGTAAAGCATAAAAAGAGGCCTATGGCCCAAACAAATGTTCAAAAGCAAAAGAAAAGGCCAATGGCCTAACAAATGTACAAATGTTACAAATGATTAAGCTAGCTAGCAAATGCAAATGTTCACATGAAAACTCAGGACAGTGTTTGGTTGGCTTGGTCATAACAAAAAGAAAATGACATAAGCATAAGCAAATGAAATGTTTATTTGATTTAGTATTATTTATATTCATATGATATTGATAAATAGAATGACATGTAAAATGTGTATGAATGGTGAATTATTACTTGTAATTGTGATTGGCTTGGTACTTTAGAAAGTTTTTTATGATTATTCTCATTGAGTCACAACTCACCAAATTGCATCATCTTTTAGGCAAAGAAGAGTAATTAGCTCATTTTAGAGGTGCATACCATATAGAAGATATGGATCACAGGTCACCGACCGAGCCTCACCAATATCTCTCCTTGCATTGCACATATGTATAAGAGCATGACATATGTATTTTGGGTTGTACATTTGCATATGTATAAATTAGTAAATATGCAATGATGTGTAAATGCATATTTGGCCTTGAACTTTCTACCTAAAATAATTGAATATAGCATCTGAATTATTAGCATATGTAATATATTATGTTTATAGTCAAGCAATGATGTTATAGGAAATTGTTAAATGTTACACAATGATAATGTTATATGATCCAAAAAAAAAAATTATCCCTCATATTAAATAGGACTCTGTCTCACTATCATACTATACATGATAACATAATGCAAGTGTAAGGGATATCCATAGGTATAAGGTGTTACATTTTAGTTTGGTATTAGAGTAGGGATATATTCTTTGGGAACATGCATATGCATTAGAACATGATAACATGTGCATCATATGTTTTAAACATTGTCAAGTGACATAATTTCATGTGTTATAGGGCCATGGTAGAACACAATTTGCCTAAGAGAGAGAGGCAGCCGGACATCACTTATACGAGGCATCTCACTACCTACATAGAAACCAGCCTGCATTAGGAGTTAGGGCTCCAGTACATGCATTCCAATCCTCACATGCAGAGATACCCTATGAGAACCCTAAGTAGGAAATACAGGGGCCAGAAAAGCAAAGGGAAAGACGTTATGACAAGCTTAGAAAATAGGGTGCAGTTGATTTTTATGGCACCACTAATGCAGCAGAGGCTGAGACTTGGCTTAAGAGAACACAGAGGGTATTAAATATGATGAAATGTATTCCTAAGGAAAAATTTGATTATGCAGTATCTTTGCTTCAAGGTAATGCATATGAATGGTGGGAGATAGTTCTTAGTAGTGATGTACAGTCCCCCATTCTTACTTGGGATGATTTTGTCAGGGAATTTCAAATTAATTATATGCCAAATGCATATAAAGATAAGAAAAGAAGAGAGTTCTTGAATTTAAAGCAAGGAAACATGATTGTTGTAGAGTATGAGGTACAATTTAATTAACTCTCTCACTGTGCCACTTTTATGGTCTCTACTAAAAGAGACAAATGCAGAAAATTTGAAGAGGGCCTCAAATATGAGATCAGCAATAGAATCACAACTACTGATCTCAATATCTACACTAAACTTAGAGCTGCAGCAATTAGGGCAGAAAGATTAATGAAAGAAGCTACATAACAACAATCTAAAAAGGCAACAAAAGAATTTCTTGTAGAGTCCAGTAGGAGACAGGGAAAAAGGGGTAGATTCTTACCACCACAGTTTGGTAACATAGGTACATGCTTAGGCTTTAGAGGTCGTGTTGCAACTTCGTTTTATTCTGGCAGAGGACAAAGTCAATATATGGAGTAGAGGCCTACTTGTATTCACTATGGGAGACAGCATACCGGTGAATGTAAAATGCTCATAAGAGCATGCTATTTATGTGGGTCATTAGATCACATGTAAAGAGAATTCCATAGAGAGCTAGACTGGCAGAGGCAGAGGGATATTAGAAGCCATAGTGGAGGCACCTAGAGTGGATAGTACTAGTGTAGAGGCAGAGGCAGGACTGATGCAGCAGGTAGAGGTGTGACCAGATCTGAGGGTTAGAGTTCCAAACCTCCTACATAGGCCAAAGTCTTTGCCATGACTAGACAGGAGGCAGTTGATGCTCCAGAAGTTGTCACTGGTAATATTTTTTGTTTATAAGGTACCAGCAAATGCATTAATAGACCCAGGTGATGAGTTTTGATCATGTATCACATACATATAACGCAGCGGAAAATAAAAATTTTCAAAACCCGAAGCAAAGGATTACACATATGCCAATTAAAATTAATTTAACCAAAGAAAATTCAGAATTTATACCTTTATAATTTCTTAATTTTTCTTCAATTTCTCACCTTGTTGGGTTGTAGCAAACCACAACAATCTAATCTTGGATTGTCTCTAACAATATCCACGCAAAGATGAGAGGATGAAACCACTAGGGAGATGGCTTGAATATATCTCAAAGTGCTAGCAATGGTGTATGTTCATATGAGAAGAAAATTAAACTCTTTAATTTTCTTGTTGTCTCCAAAAATTTTTCTTCTCCCAAAAATTTTTCCTTATCTATTTTCTATCTTTTGGGGACTTTTAGATCCAAAAAAAAATCAGAAAAATATATCCAAATTGATGAGAGGAGAAAGTGGAGTTACATGAATAGTAATGGCCATTAAGGCCAATTTATGCCCATCGGCCAGCTGCTACACGCTGGCATGCGCAGCTGCCCGCCCAACAGGCCCGCACGGGCCCGTCAACCTCCCGAGCAATTTTCTCATATTTTGGATCTCATCCTAAGCCATTTTGCTCATTCTTTACATCTCCAAAGCGTGTGACCTATTAGGTTCCCAGTTATGTTGGCCATTTAAATTATCAAATAATTTAAGCAAACCATGAGCGGTATCTAGCAACACATCATGATCCCCAATTGACCGGAAAGTCAGTGGTTTGACTACAAACCTTTCCATAGACAATAATATATGCAACTCATCCTTTCACCATTCTATACCCCACTCAGTTCAGAGCATGGACTATGTGTCAGCTCCCGCTAGACTGACTACGTCACACCTAGCCCAAGTGATTTTAGATCTTGTCACTGAGACTCATTACTCAATTAGACATGTCATTGAAGACCATCTTCATGACAGTTC
>CATIWF010023237.1:0-53539 GCA_949630135.1 Balakata baccata | reverse complement strand
CACATTAATTGTATTCATTAATATTATAATATATATATATATATTATAATATTAATGAATACAATTAATGTGTGGAAAATACCCATTTAAAGATATTCAATTGACAGAAATAGGCTAAAAAGACAATGTATATACTACGGATATATGCATATCCGTTTGAAGAAAAAGCATAATGGATCAAATTTAAAAATTAGCTTCCATTTTAATTTAATAAATGATGGCTTATAAGCCTCAATTGCAATAATTGAAATTAAAATAGATATTGCCGACAAGATCTTTAGATAATCCTCTCAAATACTGTGGGCTGCTTTGTCCTATATGATTATAAACACCATCTCCACACCACCCTGAAATGAGTTATTATTATTATTATTATTATTATTATTATTATTATTATTATTACTGAACACACTATCAACCCTTAATTTACATATATACTTGATAAGCTAAAAACTGATTTACAATTTGGCACCACTTTTTGTTTTCTACTTTCTTCTCCTATTCATACTTTTATTTTCTCTATCGTTCACAACTTTGGCATGCATCATTCACAAACACTATTTTACATGAATGTTTTGTGGAAAAATTTTGAATGACTATATATATATATATATATATATTGCATATAATTTTATTTTATTTGTGAGGAAATATTGTGTCATATCCCCCAATGAATTTGAAATATCATTGTGGTTGGCTTTCATTTTGTTGAGAATGTTGAAAGAAACCCATGAGATATTGAAGGAAATTAATGGCATATATTCCAGTGTCAAAGAAGCTTAATGCATTATGAGGGCTAAGATTATTCTTATTATGCAAAAATGAGTTGGACCACGTTTTAGACCAAATTCTGTTGTTTAATCAGCATTTCCGGCTTGGACATTTCTAAACCTCAACTACATTAAACTGTTGCTAGCACAATCGATGTTGGTAAACTTTCGCAAATCATCGAAAAAGCCAAGGCGACTAAAAATGGCGACGGTAAGTTCTCTATATGCCCAACTCGCAAAACAAATAATTTTTCTAAAAATCATCGAAATAGCCTCTAATCTAGAAATTAAGGAGACTAAAAATGGCGACAGTAATTTCTCTCTGTGCTTAACTCCCAGATAAATAATTTTTAGATTGTAGTAGTATAGAATTGTAGATTTTGTTTCTCTTTAAAAAAAAAAATCCCATGGGTAGTCTATTACCGTTAGGATGTAACTCGGTCTATCTTTCTTGCGAGGGCTGCACAGCCTATCTTTCCCTATCTTTCATGGGTGGCTGCTCCCAAGAAAATCCCACTAATATGTTACGAAGATTTGTTTGTTCGTTTCAGCGGAAACAAAGCTGTCTCATTATATCAGTGTAATTGAACATGGATAACAGAATTTGATGTAAACTCTACACAAGAAAATCTTTATGCATAACCCATTATTCTCTTGAGAATCTCTCCATTATTACATCGCATATCAATGACTTGGTTCTCACATCCAATTCAAAGTCACCATTTAAATCCAGAAAATATGCTCACAGGACTTCAATAAAAACAAAAAACTACCACGAAGCACAGAGAAACCCAAAAACCACTTCAATCTGCAAAGTGCGAACAAGAATAAGCTATCGACGGGCGCCCATCATTCCTTGTGAAAAGTCATCAAATTATCTGCACACATAGTCATCCCCATGCAGCCAATGCGAATCATCGTCCAACTTTTCCTTATCACCAGTGTTGATTCCAAGAAACTAAAATGCAGTGAAGACTATATAAATTTAATTTTAGAAAAGCACAGACGCCATCACCAATTACACAACCCGCATATAAACTTGCTAAAGAAACTCATTAATTGCAATGACCAAGTAATCTGTCGTTACACAAATCATCCAAATCAGCTTAAGAAAGCACCACGAGATAAATGATAAAACATAACAAAATTGCAGCATAATCAGTAGACAATATCTTTTAAAAAAAAAAGTCTACCAGAAAAAACAGTTCACCACAGCCAAAATAAAATACAATTCCAAATGGGAATGCTCTTTCAATATCCCCTACATCAGCTGTTTCGACAAATCCTCCAAGACGTTGGGCAATTCAATCCTAGCTTCTAGAGGCCTGCTTTTCCTTTGCCTTCTGGATCTTCAACACTTTTTTCACAATTTTTTGCTCTTCAACCAAGAAGGCTCGGATAATTCTGTCCAACGACATTCACTTAAAAATGTTATGAACAGCAAAATACAAGAAAAAAACTCGTATTGACAAGATGGATAAAAACAAACCTTTCTCTGACAGCACCACCAGACAACACACCACCATAAGCCCTGTTCACAGTTCTCCTGTTTCTTGACAATCTTGACCTCTTATATTCAGCAGGTCTCAAGTGAGGAATCTGCAAACATCAATACATGTGTCACAACCAAAACTAAATCCATATTTGAAAAACCAGATGATTCAAAAATATCACACAATACAAAACCGCAGTCCAGTACAATCAATGTCAATGGGGAAAATTTCCAAGTTCTAGAACACAAACAAAAAGATTTGGCTCCACTATAGGTGAATTACCACAAAAACCAGTCACCGGTGCTCAAATGCACATCTGTCCCATAGCAAACCTAAAAACCCCCTGTCCTTACGTTCATCATGTGTGCAAAGAGAAAGGATGGTGCTAGAGGGGTTTTCCGTGGACAACTAGGCACAATTAGTAATACCTCTAACAAAATCACAAGGAGTTTTGACATACACTAGTCTTTTTTTTTTTTTTCTACTTTATCAAAAGGAGTAAAAGTTCTTATTCATTACTTAAAAATAACATGTTGCCATTCAAGTCCATCAACACGACTAATAATCTCATACTAACTTAGAATCTGAGACTGAAGTGATATAATTAATTATACTACTATGTGACTGCATTCGAATTGTATCATAGTAATTGCCAGCGACCAAAAAACAAATTGAACAATTTGTTTCAACCATTTGATTCACATTGCAAAATGTAACAAAAGATTCGACTTCCCAAGTTCCCTCTTTCAATGTATTAAGAAGTAATATTTGTCTAGCCCTTTCTCAGCATTCAAATGATACATATATCCACACATGTCAGTACAACGTTAATATTTCTTTAACTCCAACAGGCAAGATTCTAACAAGAATTGATTGCAATTAGTCAAATGACATTCTGGCAAATTTACAATTTCATTAACAATAAAAGGGGAAAGGGATAAGTGAGTATATGGTATAACATACCCCTTGAATCCTCTTGCCAGTAACAGGGCACTTAGGACCACTAGCTCTCTTCTTGGTGGTCTGATAAACCAACTTCCCTCCTATTCAAATCCAAACCCATTTCAGAATTTGATTTAAGTTAACAATCAAAATCATATATAGCTACCCAGATCAGATCGAAAATACATTATAGGCATTGATACATACAAGTATCTCGACAAAACTAGAGGGCGAAAGAAACGGTACCGGGGGTTTTGACGATCCTGTGCTGGTTGGATTTAGTGGCATAGCTGTGCCGCTTCCGATATGTAAGCCGCTGAACCATTGTTTAACACTTCTATCTCCTAGGGTTTTGAGGGGGAGATGAAGAGAGGTTAAAAATACGATTATAAAAGGAGAGTTTTATAGTCAATGTAGCTCTAAATTCTAGGGTTTCAATTGGACGGCAATAGAGGGCTGTGATTTTGGGCTACTGATTTTGAAGTCGGGTCTAAGCCCAATAAATTTTACGCGAATGTTTTGTGAATTTGTGGAATTATTTTGCATTGACTATTTGCATAGAATTTTTGTTTTGTTTTGTTAGTGGGGAAATTGTGTGTGTCATATCCTTCTATAAATTTGAAATATCATTATGCTTTGCTTTCATTTTGACGAGAATATCAGTTTATTTATTTATTTTTTGGTAATGAGATATTGAAGGAAAATAATGACATATATATATATATATATATATATGAATCGAAATTTGAGTCTGGAGGAGGGTTAAGAAGCAAAAGGAGATTTAGTTTACTGAAAATAAGAGTATAAAAAGGGCAAATTTTTCCATGCATCTTGAAGCTACATAATCTCTGAATCTTTACACAGGCCAAATGCTAGTTTTTTCTTATTTAATGTCTGGTTTTTCTGTATTTTTCTTTTTCTTTTTCTTCTTCTTCTTTTATTCGATTTTTTTTTTTGTTCTTTTTTTTTGTGAGAGTTTGATTACTCTGCTATTCGATTTCTCTTTTATTTTGTGAGAGATTGTTTTATTTTTTTTGTTCAATTTCTTTGTTTGCTGCGATTCTCAGAGATATTTTTTCCTATATTTTTCTATTCTTAGCTCGCTTCTTCTTCTTCTTTTACTGGATTTTTTTATAATTATGTTCAATTTGTTTTTCTTTGATTTTTTATTCGATTACAAATAATGAATATACAATTACAAATTAATGAATTTACATTATTAAATAATGAATATAAATTTAATATACAAATAACCAAATATAGAAGAAAATATGAAACAAATTCATGAAAACAAATAATGAATATACAGTTATAAAATAATGAATATACAACTATTAAATTATGTATTTGAACCTGGTAAGCAATGTTTGGTTATTTGTTTTTATTTGATTCTTTGTTTGATTATAAATAATTAACATTCAATTATAAACTAATTAATTTACAGTTATTAAATAATGAAAATGAATCTAATAAACAAATAACCAAACATAGAAAAAAATATGAAACAAATTTATGAAAACAAATAATAAATATACAGTTATAAAATAATAAATTTATAATTATCAAATTATGTATTTGAATCTAGTAAGCAAATAATTAAACATAAAATAAAAAATAAAATAAATTTATAAAAACAAATAATGAATATACAGTTATAAACCTATGAATTTCCAGTTATCTATCAATATATAAATATATATAATCTGTTGGAATTCACTGTTCAAATAACAATGTTTTCTGCAATTACCTTACTGCCCCCAATTCATGGCTAAACTTCTCTACAAAACAGCGCCGTTTTATATGCCCCCGTCTTACTCTACAACACCTCAAGCTAAATGACGTCGTATTAACTCTGAGTAAAATGCCAAAGAAACCCTGGTACCCGAACACTGTTTACATTTCGATCTTCAGCCGCCTCTCCCCTTTCTCTTCCCCACTTCTGCTCTCCCTTTCTTCCTCCCCCCCTTTCCTCCTCCATTCTTCTTCGTTCTGCTGAATGTATCTTTCAGTCATAGCTTTTAACTTATATATATATATGATTTGTTTTTCTCTGTTTTTAGGTAGAAAAGTCAATCTACCATGGTGCTTAAAGATCTCATGCTGAGGATGGAGGGATTGCTCATAATCCAGCCGGATCTACCTTTCAGTCATGGTTATTAAAATATTTTTCATATATATTGTAGCTCTGATTTGTTTTTTCCTGTTGTTTTAGGAAGAAAAGTTAGATCTATCGTGGTGCTTAAAGATACCATGCCGAGGATGGAGGCATTGCTCATAATCCTTTGGAACTGCTCATCCCCCAACACAAGCAGAAAAACGGTGTTGTTATTTCAAGCCATGGACAGCCATTTAGCACATGGGGATTCCTTACCTTCAGATCTTTCTTGATCATCTGTTTAGGCATTAAAGGTAAATTTGTACTTCGTTTCCCCTGAATTATCAGATTTGTTTTTCAGTTTTTTTCCTCTCTCTAAACTAGGAAAAGGGAAACCCTTCTCTCTGTCTCTTCCCTCTTCGTCTCTTCGTCGCTTCCTCTCGATTCTATCACTCTCGCCGAACGCCGTCACCGCTAACGCTTCCACTGACGACACTAGCAGCAACAAATTTAAGTTTGTACTTATCTGTATTTTTTCTCTGTAAAAGCTTCTCGGACTCCTTAATTAATTTTGATTTTTAGCTTGTGATCAAATTTCTATTCTTACTCTTTTTGGTTTAATTGTTTTTTGATGAGTTTATTTGGTTTTTTAGCTTTCTGTTGGATACTCTTAAACACTGAGAGCTGAACTTGAAACAGGGTGGTAATAAGATCCAGCTTACCGTCGAGGTTTTGGAAGCTTTTTTTTTTTTTTCTGGTACAAGCTTAGTCCACTCCTCAATTAACTTTGATATTGTTAGCTAATTTCTATTCTTATTCTTTTTTGTTTAATTGTTTTTTACGGTTATCTGTTTTTTTTAGCTTTTTGTTGGATACCCGTAAACACTGAAAGCTTAAACTTGAAGAGTGATGACAGTGATAAAATCCAGCTTGCTATGGAGGCTTCGACAGTTTTTTTTCCAGTAAAAGCTTCATCGGTCTCTCAATTAATTTTGATTTTGAGCCTATAAGCTAATTTCTATTTTTCCTCTTTTTTATATAATTGTTTTGGATGGGTTGATCTGGTTTTTATTTTATAAAAACTTTAAAGGAAATATTTTCGTGTATATCATACTCTTTGGTGAATTTAATAGGAATTTTTATTGACCATTTATATCTTGTTTTGGATGGGTTGATCTGGTTTTTATTTTATAAAAACTTTAAAGGAAATATTTTCGTGTATATCATTATCTTTGGTGAATTTAATAGGAATTTTTATGGATCGTTTATATCTTTCTATAATCAGTGGTTTGCTAAGAATATATTAATCTTAACTGTTATTATTATTATTATTAGCTAATCTGGTGAAATTGAAGAACTGAGGTTTTCTCTTTATTCTTTGGTAGTAGTTGTATTTTTCTATTTTTACAAGTGCCCATATTTGTGATGTGGTAAATTTATTTTTTCTTTGATTTTGTAATACAAAATCTTCACTCATTCTCCATTAAGTGGATTAACAGAAAGTTGATGTAGAAATTTCAGGTCAAAAAATCATTTATACATTAAAATTTTTGGTAGGATTGAAAAAATTAAATTACCAAAATATTCTATTCTTTCTAAATTAAATTACAAAAATACCGGTTCTTCTTAAATGTCGTCTTCTTTCTTGATACTCTCTCTCATATAATCTCTTTTCCAAATTACAACGACGGCGATCATTGTAGCTTGTGCATTGAGAGATGATTTCTGGTGGTTTTTTTTATTTTTTGTTTTCTATTAAACAAATTTAATGCTTTTGCAAAGTGCTGATTAAAAATATTGTTGGTACCAAAATTTATCACTTGGTTGTAAAATGGTATCCAAATTTTGGAAATTTTGATTTATTGCAATTTGGTACCAAAATTTCTGTAAATATTGCAATTTGGTACCAAAATTTCTGTAAATATTGCAATTTGGTACTGAAGTCAAAATTGTAATAAAACAAAACTAACGTGGCATGTTAACCTGGCATATTAACCGGCTGACGTGACATGCTAACAGGTTGACACATTATTTTATTTGACTGGAATTTTGACTTAAGTACCAAATTGAAACATTCATTAAAGTTTTGGTACTAAATTAACAAATCAAAATTTTAATACCATTTTATAATTACGTAATAAATTTTTGTACCAATAATATTTTTAACCTGCAAAACCTAAGTTATTTTTTTAGGCTTCTTCCCTTTCAACTAACCCAGATGGATACTCCAATTTCTATTTCATTTATTATCACAATGCTTTGCTAAGTCCATAGATACAATTATTCAACAACAACCAATTCTAATCTCATAACTTAGTTTAGCAAATACTTCGATCATACCAATGTCTTCTCATGGAACTCGATCATCACTAAGTTGGCTTGCAGTGTCGATTCATTTGTTAGATATATTTTATATCTAATTATCCTTGTAAGCTTATTAATTGAGAAATACATATATATTACAAAATAAAGGGTCCGAAGAATTTTATCAATTCTTTATTTGGGCAATACTTCATTAATTAACTTAGTGTGAATAATTAATGTGGACCAGTTAATAATATAGGTGTGATGGACGACTCATGATTATTATATTAAGTGGGCTAAGTTTCTCTTGTTGCTGATTATCACCCCTCTATAAAAAGTCGGGTAGAGATAAAGGAAAATGATAAAATTTAAAAATTATATCATTCTGAGTTAGAAAATGAGAGAAGTTCTTGGTGCAAACTCATTCACATAGTTCCTTTCATGATGAAATCGGAAAAATCAGGTTCTTTTCTACATCATCTATCTCAATTAAACTTATTTTGTGATCTAAATTTCATATTTTAGATCATGAAAATAAATTTAGTTGAATTGATTTTCCATCAAGTTATATTAGAGCCAAATTACATGTTTTTAGAGCCATTTTCATGTTTCTCTCATTGAGTTAAGGAGAAAAACTTGAGTTTAATTGAATTTTGGAGTGAAAATGAGATTTGCTGATTGTTTTCATGAAAATTCTCAATGAAAATTTGCAAAAAACGAAGTCGAGTAAAGAGAATGAAGCAGGCGCATGTACTACACGCTCCAAGAGCGCGTGTGGGCATCTCTCAAGCGGTGGGAGAAGGCTGTTTGGCGCATGTATCGACACGGGTGGGTGCATCTGAACAAATGTGCCTCCTGCGTCAAGCGTGGGTGCCACACGTGCGCGTAGCTGCCCCACTTTCCAGTTCTTTCCATTTTTGCCCTCAAAGTTTCTGATTTTTTCAATTGAGTCCTTATATGATTATTTTTCACTCTTGAAGGCATTTTTCACTCGGTTTTGGTCTGAATTAATTTAGAAAATTCTAAATTAATTTTCAAAAGCCATATTTGAGAAAAATTGTGACATTTTAAGAGATAAATTATTTTTATCTCATAATATTTAATTTATGCATATGTATAAAATTATTATATCTGGAAATTAATTTTTCTCAATTGAAAATTGACAATGTAACTAATTAAATTATTGTGAATATAATGTTTCGGGACATTTAGCCCCATTTCCATAAGGAATGAAAATTATGTTATTAAATTATTTTCAATGCAATAAATAAGGTGTATCCTAGTATAAGAATTTCTTTTAAAATCAGTTGAAATGTTGTCGCTAAAGTGACCTTTTTGGCTAAGATATTAAGAAATATTCGGTATTAGATATTTTATAGATGTCTCATATTTAATTTATAATTATTCAGTCCAAAGATGTTTATTGTAAATTAAATTTGGAGATAAAAAAATATAAGATATATGATTGGAAATGAGCTGATACAAGTGGTTTATACACCCAAATGTGATAAATTTGCAAGTATTTGATAAATTCTCAGATCATGCTTATATTGAGAATTTTCTATTACATGTTATATATTCTGCCCAAATGTGTTTATATAATGATGCGCTGAAATTCTTGGATTAATGCTCTCCTATAGCTTTGTGTATATTATTGTCTTATACTAAAATGTTACATTGTTAATTTTTTAGTCACTTTCTCAGTTAACAATAACACAGTGACTATTGAAATATTGATTGGCTCTAACTATAAAATGCGGAAGATAGACGTGAAATTAGCTATAGAGTTGGCAGATATTGATATTGCTATAACAACTCCCAAGCTAGCTAGTCTGACTGCTGAGAGTTCAGTTGTTGACCGCATGTGTTATTTAACCATAAAAAGGTTAATTCCAGAGCACCTGTTGAGAGTTTCTGAATGCAAAGTCTCATCGTTATCAGGTATCCATCAATACTGAGATTGGTACCTTTTTGATATAGCTATACTCCATGAAGTATAACGGAGTAGGAAGTGTTAAAGAATACATTCTCACCATGGTCTACATGTAGAATAAGGTACAAAACCTTGGCATAATTCTCCTTGATACTTGTATCATGCTTCAAGCTCTCAATACTCTACTACTAGAGTTTGGAACGCTTATTATTGCATACAATTCAAGGGAGGATCTATGGATGGTTAATGCTTTTCATTGCCATATGTGTAGCTGAGAAAGAGAAGCTAAAGGAGAGTCAAGTTAGTATCGCGCTTTTTATATCAAGTTCTCAGTGGAAAGACAAAAGAAAAGGTAAGAAAACTAAACATAATACTCCTATTTTTTATAAAGAATTTGCCCGATCTGGTGCTGTGGGTGTTGATAAACCTTTTATGAAAAAATAACTTAAATGTTTCTTTTTTAAAAAGAAAGGTCATAAAAAGCAAGATTGTCTGAAATATAAAGTTTGGTTAGATAAGCGTGAGCTTACAGGTAACTCTTTTGGTCTTATTATTTGTGAATCCAATTTGGTTGATGCCACATCCAGTTATTGGTGGCCTGATAGTGGAGCAACTACACATGTTGCAATCACATTACAGGGGTTCATAAACAGGAAGAAACCAAATAAAGAAAAATCAGTGCTTACAGTTGACAACAATGACACAGTAGTTCTTTTTATTGGCAGTGTTTGTTTGAATCTAGGCACTGATTTTGAAATATTTTTGAAAAATATTTTGTACATACCATCATTTTGGTAGAATTTTATATTAGTATCTAAATTAAACAAAATTGGCTATGCTTTTATATTTAAAGATGCAGTTGTAAATAAAACTTTTGATTCGAAACCAGTTGGTTGCTGCTTTTTATCATATGGTATGTATTAAGTGTATTTGAGTTTAAATAAGATTTATTCCACATTCTGTATTATTGAACATATTGCCAAAATACCCCTAATAAAGGATAAGTCTTCCATATTGTGGTATAAAAGGCTTGGCCACATCAAGGATAATATTTTGTCTGCCCTTGATTTCAGTGATCTAGAAATATGTGTTGATTGTTGTAAGGGTAAACTGACCAAGAATAAGAAAAAGTGATTGATTTGGAGTTCATATCTCTTAGAGATAATCTATACAGATATATACGAACTTTATTCATCTGCAATATGCAATAATAAGTATTACATAACATTCATTAATGATTTTTCCCGATATTGATATTTGTATTTAATTAAAGAAAAGTATGAGTCTCTTAATAAATTCAAAATTTTTAAGACTGAAGTTGAGAAACAACTGGAAAAAGTTATCTAAATTGTTATATCTAATCGAGATGGAAAGTATTATGGCAAATACAATGTTACAGGATAGGTAAAAGGTTCTTTTACCAAATACTTGGATGACTGTGTAATAGTAGCTCAGTTTACTATATTGGGCATTCCTGAATAGAATAGTATGGCTGAAAGGCGGAATCGCACCTTAAATGAAATGACAAGGAGCATGATGTTAAAGTCAAATCTCATAAACTTTTTGTAGGGGTGAGGCTATGAAAATGGCATTATATATCCTCAATATAGTCCCTAGCAAGTTTGTGGCTAAAACGCCATTTGAATTGTGGACTAAAAGAAACTTAGCTTGAATCATTTTCGAGTTTGGGGTTGTCCTTCAAATGTACACCTTTACAATCCTATTGAGGGTAAATTGCATTTTAAATCTGTGCTATTTTATAGGGTATCCAGATCATTCTAATGGCTACAAATTCTATTGTAGAGAATGAGGTTCTAGAATTATGGAATCACATACAACTAAATTTTTAGAATTTGATATAGCTGATAAGGGTAATCACTCTAGGATCACAAGATAGGAAAAACAGACTGAGGTTATATATATTTTTTTACCCAAGCAACCTACAATGTTGGATCCTACACGAATGATTGATCCAATTCAGGAGGAGCCTATACAATTAAATAAGGCTTCATCATCACAGGATACGATTGCACATGTTCCTTTTAGGAGGTCAACCAGGGAAAGAAAACCTATTATTTTCTCTGATTATGTGGTCTATATAGGTGAGAGTGATTATGACATTAGTCATATTACTGATCCTACATCTTTTCAAGAATCTATTTCTAGTTCACAATCTAATCTGTGGTGGGATGCAATGAGAGATGAAATGCAATATATGGATTGTAATGAAGTGTAGGAACTGGTTGAATTACCTAAATGTTGTAGACTTATCAGTTGTAAATGGATCTATAAGTCCAAGAAAGACTCCAAAGGGAATATAGAGAGGTTTAAATCCATATTAGTTGCCAAGGGATTTACTTAGAGAGGAGGAATTGATTATAATGAAACTTTTTCTCCTAGATCCTTGAAGGATACATTAAAAATAATCATGCCATTGGTAGCTCATTTTGATCTGGAGCTATATCAAATGAATGTTAAAATCGAATTCCTAAATGGAGAATTGAATGGAAAGGTCTATATGGAACAACCTGAGGGATTTCAGGAAGATATTAAGGACCATCTTGTGTGTGGACTCAAAAAGTCTATTTATGGTCTAAAACAAGTCTCACGACAATGTACCTGAAATTTGATGGTGTGATCACCTTTTGGGATTTTAATGAGAGTAAAGTTAATAAATGCATATATCTCAAGATCAGTGGGAGCAGATATATCTTTTTGATATTGTATATTGATGATATACTACTTGCAAGTAATGATTTAGGAACACTACATGAGGTAAAGTAGTTGTCTAAATATTTTGATATGAAAGATTTTGTAGAAGTATCTTTTATCCTTGGAATTGAAATCCATAGGGATAGATCTTAAAACCTTTTAGGTCTCTCTCAAAAAGCATACGCTCAAGCGAATATTGAAAAGATTCAATATGTAGAATTGTAAGTTTTGGGATATGCCAATTGCTAAAGGTGATAAATTGAGTCTGGCACAGTCTCCCAAGAATGAGGTTGAGAGAGAATCAATGAAAGCAATGTCAAATGCTAGTATAGTAGGAAGCTTGATGTATGTTCAAGTGTGCATTAGACCATACATTGCATTTGTAGTTGATATTCTGGGTAGATATCAATCTAATTTTGGAATGGACCATTAGACTACAGCTAAAAAACTTTTGAGATACCTTAAAGGGATCAATGATTACAACTTAACATACAAAAATATTGAAAATCTTAAATTGGTTAGTTATACTGACTCAAATTTTGCTAGTTGTTCTGATGACAGAAAATTCATATCAGGCTATGTTTTTACATTAGCTGGTGGGAATGTATATTGGAAAATTATTAAACAGTCCTTAATCTCGTTTTCCACGATGCAAGCTAAGTTCGTAGCATGTTATGGTGCAACTGTACAAGCTATTTAGGTACGAAATCTCATTGCAGAAATGTCAATTGTTGATTCCATTGACAAGCCTATAAAATTGCATTATGATAATTTATCGGCTATGTTTTTTGCAAAAAATAATAAAAATATCACTGGTCTAAGGATATGGAAGTCAAATATTTGATATTAAAAGAGCTAATGAAGAGTGATATTGAAATCGAGCATATCGGTACAGATGATATGATAGTTGATCCCTTTACCAAGGATATTCGACCCATTATTTTTCAGAGACATGTTATTAATATGAGTCTAAAGTCGATTTTTGATATATTGGATTAGTGGAAGGCTTTTTTATTGCTCTATGTATTTTGGTTCGTATTTTATATATTGATATAATGTACTTTGTAAATTGATGATCATCAATGCAGTATGTATATATTTTTATTGAAAAATATTTGATGCTATATTTTTGTGGAAAAATATTAAATGTTATATTTTCATTGGAAAATATAATGTGATTGTATCATATATGATTAATTAAAGTTTTAAGATTAGCGTCGTCTTAAGCAAAGGTTTAGGGCATTAAAGTTTATAGCATCGGTTGTATGTTTTGGGACACATAAAGAATTGTACGATATAAAACTTTTAAGACACACATATTTCATTTGAAGTCATAAATGATTTTTTTTCCGTACATGTGTTGCATTTAAATAAGAAATCACTGACTGACAAGAAAATCAACACATAAAATTTGATCATAAAGTAATTGTTGACTAATCTTGCCGTATTACCACACTGTGCTTATGATTGATTGAGTTGTTGGTAAATGTGACCATTAACAACATGACCATAGAATGTACCATATTCTTGAATAATGTAGTTTCTACCATAATTTTTTACCAATGATTTTGTTGAATCTAGCGGGAATGATAAGTTTTTTGTAATAAATTTTCAATTAAGTAACCCAAGTGAGAGAATGTTATATATATTTTATATCTAATTATGGTTGTGAGCTCATTAATTGAGAAATAAAAATATATTACAAAATAAATGACTTCAAGAATTTGATCAATTTTTTATTTAGACAAGATTTCATTAATTAATTTAGTATAGATAATTAATGTAGGTCAGATAATAATATGGGTATACTGGACGGCCACTGACTCTCACCCCTTATATAAAGTTGGACAGGAATAATAATAACATTTAAATATTATATCATTCTAAATCAGAAAATGGAAGAAGTTATTCATACAAACTCATCCAAATCGTTCATATCATAATGGAATTAGTGAAATCGTGTTATTTTTTATATTATTTATCTTAATTAAACTTATTTTGTATTTTAAATTTTATGTTTTAGATCCTGTAAATAAATTTGGCTGAATTGATTTTCTATCACTCCCTTCACACATTTTCTCCTCAATGTGAAAACTTAATCTCAAACCGATCCAGAGTGATGAACCAGATCCAGAGATCAATTTTGGGTTATGAAGCTTCATCATAAATCAATGACCTAGATCAGAAACCGATGCTCTAAATCCACTACAGAGATATCAATTTTAGGTTTGAAGCTTCATCATCAACCTAGGGTGTCCCAATGGCGTTAACGTGTCGCCAGAATCAAAAGAAATTACAATTTTGCTGAGAAAGTTAGCCTTCTGCTGAATTTCCTTTTAGCAAACATAATGTTAACCTCATGTTTCTGTTATCTCACTTACTAGTAATTTTTTTTTTTTCCTTTTGTTGTATTCTGGACTGCAACTTGTCTCATATCGTGATGTTTGATTGATTTAGTTTTTGGACGGGTTTTTTATTTGGTGGTTACATTGATTAATATTGTATTTGTTTGTCAAATTTGAGAGGTTTACATTTATGATTGAATCTCTAATTACGCGTTACATGGAATTTGCTACTTTGTTCATTATTTCTAAATTTTAAAATTCAATTAATCCATAGCTCAACTTAAAGAGACTTTTAAATTTTCTGTTTTGTTAATGAAAGAAAATGTTGTTTGGTTGATGAAATAAAACGTTGTTCCGTTTATGAGAAAATGAAAGTGAGGTAAAGTGAGAAAATATTGATGAAAAAATGTTGTTTGGTTGATGAGAAAGTAAGGGAAAGAGAAAAAATTTTGAGAAAATTGTTTGAAATCTGATTTTAATGCTAAGGGTTATTATTGTCTTTTTATTCTTTAGAATTTCATATCATTCTTGTTACAAACAAAATTCCACATAATTTCGTAATCGTTACCTTTAATTGTGAGGTGGAAATTACAAGTCCTCAAACTGTAATGAGTTAGTGAATTTGAACGGAGGGAGTTTTTGTGTTATAAAAGTAAAAACAAAAATAGTAATTTTCTGTTATAAATTAAAATTAAAATACAAATTTAAAAATTAGAATACCGTTACTATAATTTATTCTCTAAATTTCAGGATTTCAATTAGACGGTAATGAATGACTGGTTTTGGGCTTACTGATTCTGAAGTTGGGTCTAAGCCCAATAACACTCAACACGGCCCATAAGACATGATTATTAGTTTGAAAATAACAATATATTATTTTCTATGAATATATAAGTAACTTGCACATGATCCCTATATTTATTCATCATATTAATTTTCCATTTTTAAATGCATAACTTTTATCAATTAGTCACTTTTATTCAATTATTTGTTAACTTTATTCTGTTAATTATATTTTGTTTGTCGTATTTATAAATTCAAATAAATATTTTTAATCAGCTTTGATTAATTATCTAATTTAATAAATAATAATTTTTTAAAAATTTTATAAAATTAAAATATATTATTTTTAATTACAAGTATGCAATAATAACAAACTTAATTACCAGTAAAAGCCATAATAATGAATAGGCAGAGTACATGTAATAATTATTGTAATTCGCGTTCTCAGTTACATTCATATTTATTCGATAGGTTAGGAATTAAATAAATAAAAATATTCCCTCATTTAATGCCAGGAAATCCTAGTCTACTATTGGGGTTTGGAAATTATTATTATTATTATTATTATTATTATTATTATTATTATTATTGCTGCTGATGGTTTAGAAAAAAGAAAGCTCTTTGTCCTCCACTTACCATAGTCCAGTGGATAAGCATTGTTATCCTTGAAATTATCATAATAATCATAATTATATAAATATTAATCTCTACATATCGCTCTCTTTAGTCTTTATCTCTATATTGTCTTTTGTTGATTAGAATATATATTTTTCACAATTAAATCATGATGTAGATTTCTATAATAATAATAATAAAAAAAAAACATATAATTTTGATAGAAGTGGTCGAGTTTAACAATAAAATAATATAATGAAAATTACAATACCTTCTTTGTACGCAATTTCGGATGTCAATGATTTTAGAAATGGAAAATCTAAAGAACATAATTAAAAGAAAAATCTGGATGGAATGATGCATTTAATTAAAATAAACTTCTGTTCAATAATAATTAGGCATTAATGTGATGTTGAATTAGCTGGAAAATGACATCCATAGCCATCCCAAATCTTTTGATTTTTTTCCCCTATGATGAAAGCAGCAGGCAAATGAATGTTAATGATGCGACTATGGACTTTTTTTCTTTTTCTTTTTTATTTATCACATGTATACTTATATAATTTACAGTTTTTGGAGCTTAGTTACCAATTTCATGCATTTACATAGTAATCGATTGTTGTACAGGAACACCCCTAAAGTTGTATTCTTTTCCTAAAGTTGTACTCCTTAATATTCTTTAGTTGATTAACGAAAGAATCATTCTGTTTTTTATTTCAACATCTAGTAATCTAGATTTAGGCCGGATAAACTCATTAAGAGATATAACGATCACCATCATATTTTAAAAATAATTTATATTCAAAATTTAGACTTGAGAAAGAGAAGAGACCCTTACCGTCCCAACTTGCCTTTTGAAATTTTTTTTTTTCCGACTTCAGTTTCCTTAGCTCAAATTCAATGTTGAACAAATGAATTTAGAGGTGGAGTTGGTGGCAGATAATGGGTGGAGAATGAGCGCGAACGAGTTTGTGGATCTGTTATCATGGTGAACGATTGAGATTTTGCTGAGAAGGGATTGAATTTGGTTGACTGAAGCTTTGATGGGGTATTGCGGTTTGCATGAATTTTTCATGTGAATATGGAGGGATTAGTGGGCACTAACCATGCAACCAGCAAACCGCATGGCTAACTTGCCAACAAGAACCTAAGCAGGAATTTGACACATTTTACTAGTAAAAATGGCGAATTAATAGCATCCACTGCCCTAAAAAAAGCGCTAAAAACAAACAGAAGAAAAATCTTCATGTGCATAGGAGAATAAATGAAATGTCTATAAAAGCAAACACTACTATCAAAACCTTAAGTCTCAATCTCTAGATCTGACAGCTCAGATCACTCTTCATCTTCTTCATCCCCATCGCCACCAGCATTCTTCTTGCTAGCGGCCCTTTGGTTCTTTCTCTTCACTCTACCGGGGCGTCCACCGCCGAAGGGACTTGTGAGTGAGAAATCAATGTGCTTTTGGGAGTCAACCCTCACCATGAATGAAGGAATGTTAACAACCTGTCTTCCAACCCTAGCAGGACATAATAAATGATAAGAGACAACAATCAAAATAGCAGCAATAATAGAAAGGAACATGAAATAACAGAAAAACCAGTTTTATGCCCAAATTCAGCTTCCTTACACTGCCCACTTTGCTCAAAGCATGCCCTGATGCGTTGGAAGCAATTTTATAACAAAATGGAACAATTAATGTTCAGAAGTGCATTAGTTGATTACTTTTACTAATTAAAGCTGGTATTGAGGACATAAGTTCTTAGGAGCAGAAGCAAGAAGAATCAAATCCGTTTAAACACAAAGCAACGAATCACATAAATAAGTTAAAGCAAAAGAATCTCAGGCGCAGAGATTAGAAGGCAAAAATATTAAGATGCTACTATAATTAAGTGAGATTGACAATTACAAGAGGATGTGATGCCGAACTTTGGGAAATCAAGAAGTGACCGAGTAGATATAAGTTAGAGATAGATCAGCTGAGTCAAAGAAACTTATATATACCAAAATGAAATCACTTGAAGACAAACCACAAAGAAAACAAGTTGGCATCACTTGAGCAATCATGATCTCAAACTAATCTCCATAGTTCTAATATCAATGAAGAACAATGAGTCAGAAAAATATCCTAACTATGCAAGCTCAAAACATGATGGAACAATACAGATCCCAACACAATAACGCACAAATAGCCGAACATCAGAGACAATTCTAAAAAAAACAACAGCATCAACATTTCACTAAAAAACAGTAAAATATTATATACACAAGTTCCATGAACTTGCTCTGAGCCACAACATCTACTAAATAAATAAAGGATTTGATCATTAATAACTGAGACATTTGAAAGACAGGACTCCATTTTTGTGCAAGTACTACAAACATGCATCCAGCAACCAGCACCAAAATGACAGTGACAGATTTTAAAACATCCCAACGCCCTTAATCCAACTAAAAGAATAGTACAAAGAAGCATCAACTCAGCAAAACTTAAAACAAAACGAGCCTTGTACACAATCAAAATCATTGTGTGTTTACACTAAATACACACACACACATATATATTGCACCAGCAGCAGCAAAAACAAATTGACAATGAAATCCTGAAATATATGCAACAAAGCTAGCACAATACTATAATGAAAGAGACTGGAGGAAGAAGTAGAACATTAATAGAATAAGCATTTATACCTAATATGCCTTTGCCTTATGAGCACCCTGGCATGGTGAATTGACTTAGCCATTCCCGACTTGAACACAAGAGTTTGAAGACGGCGCTCGAGAAAGTTCTCCACAGTTAGCGCCAACACATAATCAAGCTTGTTCTGGCTCTCATCCAAAAGTCCATACCTATTCATCCTCCTCAAAAGAGCTTCACCCTCAAAAATACGCCGTGGGTTTTTCTCATCAAGAGTGAGAAGCATTCTTGCTGCATTACGAATGCGGCTCAAAGCATATTGAACCCTCCAAAGCTCTCTCTTACAGCGGAGACCATATTCTCCAACGAGCTTTAGCTCAGCATCCAGACGCTCCTTCTCATAGGGTCGTCTTGGTTTCTTAAAGGTTTTCCCATCTATCAAAAAACATAAGCTTGTTAAATCAATTGTCACAAACACAGGCAATTGCTAAACCTGCAGCATTACAATCAAATGACATCAAACAGACAATATGAACCACGAACACTATATACCTATTCCGGATAGAATTTACAACTATGAGATTTTGAAATCACAAAATCATAAACAAATATGTATGAACATTTCAAAACTAACAAGCATGCAATACCTTCCTGTTAGACAGCCATGACCTTTCAATTTTGATACGCATTGTGTAATGAGCAGAAATTAGGGAGTATGAACTACATAACCTCATACTGCATGAACTTATGTAGTTCATTCAAATAGAACTCTTTAATGAATCCACTTCCCTAATAACTTATCCACAAGCACATATTTTATCTTGCATTTCTTTTTTCAGTTTTTTACATCTTTCATAGTTTTGCTTTCAACAGATTCACAGATTGCTAACTGACAGTTATCAGAAATTCTCAATATCATACCAAAAGCAAAAGGCTAAACAAGAAGCATATCAAAAGGAAAACAGAACCCAATACGAGAAACAAATTTTCGAACTTCTGGGAAAATAAAGTAAAATCAACGACTAGCAGATAACATAAAATGCAACCAAAACATGCTTGAAAACAGAGTAGTACAACTTACAGTTGCGGTAAAAAGAGACGTGCACCATGCTTTTGATAGCCGGTGCTTTCGCCTGCGATCTTGCTGAAGAGACGACGGATGCCGCACAGGAGTACTTTCACAGCAAGGGGGATTGTGTATATGTTTTCAGTTTTTGGTGTACACCCTGACCTAGTTGTGTCGGGCGAAGCTTGTTAGCCCAAATCTTATAAGCCCAACATGATGGGTTGGTTGCTTTGACGTTAGCCACATCCGTCTCCTGTTTTACAAGAGTTTTGGACTCAAACATCAGCTTATTATGAAAAAAATGGTACATTTTTACATTTTAACAAACGCTCAAAGTTCTTTTCCAATTTTATACTTTCTAAAATTACAAGTCTTAAATCTTAAAATTGCTCTAAAATATGCCCAGATAGTATATTTTCGGCATATATTCGGTATATTTTAGCAATATTTTGATTCAATTTTCACCAAAAACTAACAAAAATATTAGAATAATAACAATTAAATTATTGAAGAAGAGTAATAATAAAATTCAAACAAAATTCAAAATATCACAAAATCTCAAACAATCATTTTGATATACTTTTAGGAATACCTTAAGTATACTTTGGAAATTTTTTAGAAATATCTTGAGAAAAGATATGGAAATATCTTAGGAATATTTCGGTATACCTTTAAAATTTCCATGAAGTTCCTCCGGTATATTTTGAGGATACTTTAGATATACTTTGAAAATTATTTGAGAAGTAATTTTTTGGAAATACATTGGATATATCTTGAGAATACTTTGGTATATATTTGAGAATATTTTGGATATATTTCGGGAATATATTGGTTAAATTATCCAAATTTTCAAAAAGAAAAAGAAAAAGAAAAAGAAGAAGAAAACGAAAAAGAATAATAATAGGGCTAAACATACAATTTTCTTTTACAAACTCTTGAATTCATTCTTTTCTAAATTTTGCATCAATTTTATTTTTCTTTTACTTGAATTAGTACCTACAACTCAAATACAAAACTCTCCTAAACCAAAGGAGAAGGAAGATAATCATCGGAAAGCAAAGGCACTTGAATATCTCTAATTAGCAATCCAAGTAAAAAAAAAGTCTAGACATTGAATTGGTTTTCATAGTTATGATACTGTTTAAGAGAATAATTAGAAAGAGATTAAAGTACTGCAATTTGCAGCATGCGGTTTGCGATTCAATGGATAGATTAAATGAACGATGGCACTTCATAGATTTGAGATTTGCAATTTGCGAAACCCTGATAGGAATGGTACAGCAGGGGTCTTGGAGAAGATGAAAATCAGTGCAGACGAAATATTTTTGAGTACAAATAAAAAAAAAAGATAAATTTATGGATAAAAATGAAAAAAACAACAAAATTTCGGTAAACCACAAAATATCCTCAAATTATTATACTAATTTCTTAAAGTGACCACAACATAAACTATTTATCAATCCCCCTATTCAAAAAGAATTAATTTCTCATAATATTCATTTTGACTTTTTCATGATAATTACGGTTACTAATTTTGAGTTATGTATTAAGGTAACTTCTTAAAATCATTAATTCTAATATACTTCTTAAAATTACGGGATCATTAAATCTATATACTTCCTAAAATCAAGAAATCATTAAAATCATGGGATCACAAAAATAAAAAATGAAATTGTAATGGATAGATCATGCATTTACATGATTGAAACACATATTTCTTCCTTTTGATTCAATGATTACAGTATTGTAAATTATATTATGCTAAAAAAAATTGAATATAAATATGTATTTTAATCATGTATTGATTCAATAATCATGAATACAATGTTTTTTAAGATATAATATGTTTAAATATCAGTACATCTCAAAACAATAAAGTGATATGCGGTTTTTGTATTAAATTCTTAACTTCCTAATATTAGTGATATTATATGTAGATTATATTTATTTTATATAATACTAAATTCTGCACAACTTGCACTATATTTTCATTCTTCTCAGCCAACGATATTGTAAGGTATGTTATATGTAGATTATATTTATATTATATGATATTAAATCTTATATGTTATATGTAGATTATATTTGTATTATATCATACTAAATCTTGCACAACATTTTATATTATGTCCAACCGACAACATTATATGCATATTCATATTATAAAATACTAATTGTGATATGTTTTGGACACAAAACGCCAAATTAAATGACGCAAAATTGAAAGAGATTTACTCGAATAAGGAAATCAAAGATAAACTAAACCTGCAAAGGCATCAAGAAAAATTGGTGATTCAATGAATGTTTGGTTAATAGGACATACTTGAAAATGCATAAAATTGAAGGAGATTTATTCAAATAAGAAAATCAAAGAAGAACTAAATATGCAAAGACAACAGCAACTGACGAAACATGCAAAGCCAATTGAAGGAGCTTAACACGGTAAGAAAACCGGTAAAAGAGGTGGATGCGGTAGAATAGGAAGCAATCGATAAATAAACGGTGCAAACAACAGCTGTATAAAGTCAAAATTGCAAAAAGAAACTATTTTGCTTTTAAATAGCGCCGAATGAAGCAACCCTAAATCGGGAATGCCAACATAAAATACCTTATCCGTAATGCCTAATCGATCGATGTTCTATAAGCAAAAGAGGACAAATTGAATATCAATTAATTTTTTATAATAAACCCTAAAACACAAGAAGAATTTTTAGAAAATATGAAGAAAAACAACAAAGATATAAAGAAGGAAAGAAATCTCACTTGATAAAAAAAAAAGGCACAAAAGTCGAATAGTAGGATTATAAAGATTAGATGATGTTTAATTAATTTGAGGGTCCTTTGGTTAATGAAATATAACGTATGTATATCGGTAATTTGCTTTTTTAAAGAGATCACCCCTTGTAATTTTTTCTTTTTACATGAAGCCAACATAAAATTGGGTTTAGTACCAAATTTGTTCCTATACTAGTATACTTTTTTCTTTTTTTTTCAAATTGTCATTATAATTATTATTATGTCGATAAGCATTGTTATCCTTGAAAATTAACATAATAATCATAATTAAATAAATAGCCATTAATCTCTACTTATCACTCTCTTTAATCTTTATCGCTAAATTGTCTTTTGTTTATTCGAATATATATTTTTTATAATTAAATCATGATATAGATTTTTAAAAAACCTTATTAATTTTGATAGAATTAATGGTCGAGTTCAACAATAAAATAATATAATGAAAAATAATTGATAACCAATAGCAAATTGCAATACCTTCTTTGTACGTAATTGTGGACGTCAATGATTTTAGAAATGGAAAATCTAAAAAAAATAATTAAAAGAAAAATAGGATGGAATGATGCATTTAATTAAAATAATATTCTGTTTAATGATGATTAGGCATTAATATGATGTTGAATTAGCCGGAAAATGACATCCATAGCCACCCAAAATCTTTTTATTTGTTGTTTTTCCAGATGATGAAAGCAGCAGGCAAATGAATGTAAATGATGTGATCATGGACTTTTTTTTTTTTTTTTCAATCAGTAAATCAGGACCGCATATTAAAACTAATCCTGTTTATGTAAAATAAGATTTCAACACAGGTAAAGCACATCTACATAAATTTTAAAATAGTTATATATTAAGACTTCAAACTGGAAAATTATAGTTAAGATTATTGACTATTTGTTTTTACAAAGAATTCTATTGAAAATTCTACGATTTTTTGCTCTGGAATTGAATCATTTTCTTATATTTGAGAAGAACTTCCAGATTAATAAAAAGGAAGCTTAATCGGAATGAATCAGAAGTTTTTTTCTATGATTGATTGGTATAAACATCAAATTGGATCAGTTTCGCCTCAACAAATAAATGTTCGGGCAATAAAATTCTACATAATGGAGAAATTGTTGGAGAGGTGACAAAACCCTCAATTCTAATCACTAGATTAAACTAAAGTTTAATGGTGATATGATTATGTACTTGATAAGAATGACTAATGACACCCAAGTGGACTCAGACCCAAATACTGATCACACTCAGTACAGCTTTTGATTCGGGTTAATTTCACTCTCTTGATATAATTTCGATAATTTGTCTAAAAAATAACTTTTTAAATTTTTTTCATAAAAATTATTAAATTTTATTTTTTTAAAATTATTTTCAACAATTTTTTTACCAGATTCATAACATGGACAATAATATAACACTACAATTTTTATAATTTACTGATATGGCTTTTATATAGTTGATGATGTGACATTATATGTTACTATTCCGGTACTACATTGTCAAAAATCTGATAAAAAATGACTATAATGACTTTTAAGGAAAAAAATGAAACTTAGTAATTTTTACGAAATAAAAAATAAAAAAATTTATTTTTTTGAGTAAATTATCAAAAATATAATGAGTATTTTTTATTATTATTATTTTTTTTTGAAAGAGTACAGCTTTTGAGTCAAATTCAAGCCTATTGCTTATTGGGCAATAAAACATGTGATTACTTATTACAAATTTAGGTATTGTAAGTTTTGTGGTTCATCTTCTTTAGCAGTTGGTGAAGTTGTTGCCGTTAGAGAAACTATATATTGCACTGACTATATTTAATTATGACTCACCTTCCAATCCAACTTAGCTATATATATTGCAGTTAATAATATTATGAAGCTCTATATTTATAATATTGTTTTGTTTTGTTTTGTTTTTAAAAATTATTATTTTACTTTTAGTTAATTCAATTATCAATAATTTAGATTTACGATCAATAAACTCATTAAGAGATAAAACGTTTGAAAGTACTCATAATTTGAATTGAAGATTCCTGATTAGGAGAACGAGTCCTTATCATTTTATTTTATTTTTGGAGGATTTTTTTTATGTACATATAATAGCTGATTAAGCATTTCTTTTTATTGTAAAATTAGTGAAAAAAGTGGGTACACAATCTTAAGCAAGTTGCTAACCAATCTCCAATGAATAATATTCATTTTTCTTAATTTGTACCTGTTTATTATGTAACTAAAATGTTCAATTTAGAAGCAAATGGAAATGAAATGAAATATTAAGATTAATTTAAAATAAAAGAGAAACTAATTGGGATTAAATTAAAGGGAATTGAGAATTTGGAAGAAAGAGTAACAAAATCTCCCTTCATTTTAATCCCAATTATTAAGAGGAAATAGAGTATAGTTTCTTAATATATTTTCCAGTTTCAAAAAAAAAAAAAATTCTTTAAAAAAAAATTGGCGTCAGGAGCATTTTCCGCCAGTAAAATGGCAATTACTTAGACTTCAATTTCAACAAATGCATTGTAAATTAAAAAAAAAAAAAAAGAATAAAAAAAGCTCAAATTCATATAAGATATGACAAGTGAGTAGGCGGTTTATAAGCCACCTTGGTGATACAACACATATCTATCCATTTTTTCACGCTACTCTTTATTTGAATTATATTTATTATTTTATAAAAAAAATTTTAATATATTTTTTATTTTTAAAATTTAGAATATAAAATGAATTTAACTCTCTATATTTAAAGAGTTAAATATTATTTTATATTTTAATTGTAATTAATATATTCCTAATTTCTATATATATTCTATTTTTTTATTGGTGTATTACTTTTTTCTTTTTTTATTATAAAAGTCATTCATTTTTTCTTTTGATAAATATTAATTTATAAAAAATAAAATATAAATATAAAAAAAGTATTAAATTTATAAAATAATTGTTACTCTATATTTAAAAATACTATAAATACTTTTTATTATAATAATAAAAAGTATTGTTAAAAATTATCTAATACTTCCTTTTTTTAAGGGTTTTACTAAAACAAACAAAATTTCATTTGAAACTGAAATGTAAAGTTGGCTCTCTTACAAATGGTAGGATTTAGGTGTCTACAATGCTGTCACTTGATTCAATTTTCAAATATTTGTTTTTCATTAGCATTCTCAATTGCTTGCAGTTAATTAATTTTTAAAAAATAATATCAACTTTTAAAATTATATTAAAATTAATTTATATTTTCTATTTTTTTATTTAAATATATAAATTTTTATCAATTTATGAATTCTCACAAAATTTTGTTAATATAACATAAAATTTCGTTGAGATTAAAAATTTTGTGCTAACTAGAAAATTTTGTCATTTTAAAAATTTTAAAAAGCTATCTTTTTTTTTCTAAAATTTTAAAATCTAAATATTTCCAATGAAATTTTGTTGACAGTAAAATTTTTGTTTCTCTTTACTCTAATAACCAAACATGACAAATATATGTATTGTTTTTCAAATTTAAAAAGAAATTTAGGCTTTAATATTTTTCAAATTTAAGTTTTAAAATTTTAGAAAAAACAAAAACGATTTTATTTTAAAGTTTCTAAAATGATTCACCTTTTTACTAATCAGCACATCTTTTTAATCTTGCCAGAAATTTATGTCATATTAGTAGAATTTTAGTGGAATTTATAAGTTGATAAAGTTTTGAAATTTTTTGTATTTAAATGAGAAAATAGAAAGTACAATTTAATTTTGATACAATCTTAAAAGTTTACATTATTTTTGGCAATTTTCTCTTTTACTTAATTTATAATAAAGGTGATAAATTCCCACTAAAATTAATGGATGATATAAAAAATATTCGAATTCGAAATTTTCACCAATTTCTACAAGTGATAATATATTGACAATTTTTAAGTATTCAAATAAATTAAATATTATAAAAATAAATTTGTTTCCAATCAAATTAATATAAAAATCAAAAAAGAAAAATTATAAACTGAATAGATATTGCAATTATAAAAAATTGTTGAAATTACATATACAATTCGTTCAATTCAATTTATCCAATGTTTTCTGCAATACTAATCAAATATAACTAAAAAATCAAAATTTAAAAAAACTTCAATTGGATTGAATACTTAAAATAAATAAATAAAAAATCATACTAAATAAACCGAATCATATGTGATTCTGTTGAATTTAACTAGTTGGACCTCTATCAGGTTAATTACACCTATTGTTACTGAACTTTGTATTACTCGCATATAAATTATAATTTTTTGTTTTATAATACTAAAATCACTGAATTTTATAAATTATTACAGAAAAGTCATCGCTGACAAATTTCAATGAGTTATCATCCGGAAATCTCATTTCTTGTGGGTTTGTTAGATTATAATAGTATCATAACTTCATCACTAATTCCCTATAGCCACATTTTTTGACAAGTTGCAAAAAAATGTTACTGGAGGTAACTAATGGTGTACTGTAATACCATTATTTGTGATAATTTTTCTGCATTTTGTTAAAAAATATGACAAAAAAATAACTAATAGTAGATTTATAATACTATTATTGTCACGACCAAAACTGAGGACCATGATAGGCGCTACGAAATGGGTAGGTCTAAGGCCACCAAAACCTGTAGCAAACCTAGCTTAAGGCCATTAAAACTCGTAACAAGCTTAAACATAAGTATACCTCGTATCTTAATCATGCTTTAATATAATATCATTCTAATGCTTCATTGCATAATATAAACTCTGCTGAATGTATACTTATAACCATAACATCATTATGGGAGAGTATATACTCATCCAATATATTTCCATATAATATATAGTCTAACATTCTATATAAAGTACTGCAAAGATCTAGAATATGTAATAACATAAGAGAAATAGTTTTTTTTAAAAAAAATTATTACATTAAGCCCTCGCGGAGTGAAGAAGATACGGAGCAGTCCAAAACAATATTAAGAGAATCTCTATTTCCTGAGAAAAATAAATGAGAGAGATCAGCCTCCATTAAATGAGTCAATATCATATAACTTTATAAAATGCAGTTATACAATATTATACAAATATATATATATATATATATATATATATATAGAGAGAGAGAGAGAGAGAGAGAGAGAGAGAGAGCTCATGCATCATGAAAAATTATTCATCAAATAATTGGGTGAGTAACTCAAGCAAAATTCTAAACCTCAATTCTACTAGCCAATGACTCTTAATTCTAAAGTACTGGCGCCCTGAGAGCAAACTCAACCAGAGTTCTTCTCTCAAGTCGTTCACTTATCCAAATAGTGTCGGTGTCCTGAGAAACGAACTCAATTAGGATTATCACCCTTTGCATCCATATACATATCATATCATAATATATTTCATTCCCTAAGAGGCGAATTCGACCAATATATTTTATCAATCAATCCATAATCATAAAATCATTATCGATGTACACACGGTCATGATGTAACACATTAGGTGACAATGTACACGTGGTCATGATGTAACCCATTAAGTGACATGTTCTGCTATAGTTTTCATCCCAACAATCACATCACAATATCACATCATAATCTCACTCAATTACATATCCAACAAATTACATTCAAACATATATTACTATTATAATAATAATAATAATATATTTATATTTATATTATTATTATTATTATTATTTAGCATGTCAGAGAAAATATAGAGGAGAGAGGTAGCATGTTATAAAATTATATGATATTAACTCACAAATTTGTAAATTTCCTCAACTGGCTACTTTCACGACTCTGAACCAGTTGGTGAGGCCACTGGAGAATCTATAAAAATATAAAGAATATCAATATAATATTAAGAATAAATAATAAGTCTAGATTCTTCTAAAATTTTCCTATAGAAACCTTTATTCAAACTTTAATGTAATTTCTACAAAAAATTCAGCAACACCCCTTTAAAAATTAGACAACCTCTGCTTACCGGTCATAATCCTATAAAATATATCATCATCTCAACACAATTAATTATAATCCGGATCTCTAATTTATTATATGTATAATCAACATACATAATCAACTCAATAATTCATAACTTATCAATGATTCAAATTTATTAATAACCACCTCACAATTCTATTATAATGTCTAAATATATTCTCCAATAATTCTCATAATCATGCAATCCATAAAATTACTCATTAAAATAAATTTATCACATTAATTAAATAATATACTTAAATTTCACAAATAAAATCATATCTTATTATCTAAAAATGGCACAAATGTGTGATTGGTACCAGATGACTCGATTTAATGAGCTGGAGATTCTGCCCAAAAACGTCCGGTTAGTAGTTGCCAGACTCTGGTGACCAGAAAATTTTTCGACGGCAACAGAATGACAATTAGAGAGTACCAACAGCTCCCATAGAATGTGGAGAGTTCAAAAGTACAAATCTTGTATTTTGAAAATGACCGAAAACGCTTAGATCTACAAAATTTTTGGCGGCTCCTATGAGAAAACCTGAACTCCGATCAAGCCTCAAACGATAATGTTCGGAGCTCCAAAAGTTCAGTCCAAAGTTTTTGGACCTCCTGAACTCATTTCAGGCATCAGAATGGTGAAAAGAGGCCAGAAAGGTGAAGAATATGTAGGAACAGCTTGACGCTCAAAAATTGTCTCACCGATTCCGGTGAATCTAGAGGGATTTCTAAAAATCTGACGTTACCAAAGTGTTGGAAAGGTCGAAATCTACTTATAGCCCAAATTTTGCGTCGATTGGATATCGTTTGAGTGATGATTGGGAATAGAGACGGTGGTAGGAAGAAGAGAGAGAAAGAGAAGGAGAGAGAGAGCTGACACTATATTTATAGTCAATGACATTTTCGTAATTTTTATATTAACTTTTGGATTTTACGGAATTTGACATACAAAAATAATTAAATCATATATTATTAAAATTAAGGGTATTACAATTATAATTCAATAAACCTATAAAAATGAGTTTTTCGGTTGACAACTCATCAAAATTGGTCGGTAATAATTTTTCTGTAACAATTTATAAAATTTATTTATTTTAGTGTTATAAAACAAAAAATTGTTATTTAGATGTAAATAATACAAAATTAAGTGACTATAGATATAATTAACCCTGATCCTATGCCTTTTTTAGAATCTTAAGCGTTTTTTTTAAAAACTTAAAAGAAAAGTTAATTGCATATTTGGAATTCTTTAAAATTTGTTAATTTCTATTAATATGATATTGTTAACATCATAATAAATACATAATATTAAAAAACTCGGGGAATAATAACAAAATAGAAAAGTAAATCGTAAAAAGCATTTTATATCTTAAACAATTTTACTTGGGTTTATTTGGTTCAGCAATAGCAGTTAGCTGTTAATAGTGATTTGTTGGATAAAATGTTTTTGCACCAAATTGGTATTAAAATTTTAAAATTAAGTTTCAGATTATAGTATTTAAAATTTTTTTGGTATTTATATTAATAAATTCAATGGCTATATCAATAAATCGGCAGTCATATCAGTAAATTGGACGATATTTGTTAGTAGTTAATTGTGGCAATCATTTATGAACTAATAGTAGTGGGTCTAGTGGCATTCAGCAATCAAATATAAGTTTATATAAGTTTTGGAGATTGACGTAAATTATTCCAAAAACAATTTAAAAAAAATATATATTTACATGCTTCTACTAAAAGCAGTATTTAAAATTTTAAAAAATAAAATAAAAAATATTTTTTTTTCAAAAAACGATTTTCCGAAACTAAAAAATAAGGCACAACTTGTGATGATCAATAATTCATAATTGATTTTGGAGTATTTAATAACTCAATATGGTTCAAATTAATTATAATTTATAAAATGACTAATTGTGATACATATCTAAATTTTTTTATTTATTCATATAAGATATCATATATAATATAAAAAATAATTGATTATTTGTAAAAATATAAAATTATTATAAATTGATCTACGTACAAATAAAAAATAAAAAAATTATTTTATGCATTGAATATTTAAATGCTATTTTTTATGTAAAAAATTAAAATTCCAATTTTTCATAAAAAAAAAACTAATATTTAGTACAAATTTTAAATGTTGATGTTATAATTTTTAATCAATGACTGCTAAAAACTGAACAATTTCTTAAAAGAGAGAGAGAGATATCGAAGTTATACAGGAAAAAAAAAAAAAAAGGCAAAGATTATTTTTTTTTGCGAAGCCTTTTCAAAAAAAAAAATAATTTGAAGTTAATGAAATAATTTGCCAGGTAATAAATTTGAAGTGGATGCATAATCAAATAAGCTTTTACTTTGGATATTATCTTTTGACACTTCTTTTTTTCAACCGGATATTGAAAAGTTAAAAAGGTTTTACTAAATCGGTTATGGTAAGTTGAGTGTATTATATGGATGATACCTAATTATATAAATAATTAAGTATTTAAATATTATTTTATGAATAATTTTAAATTATTATAATTTATATAATTAAAATATTTATAAATTTGGAATTTTTTTTTTTAATTTTTTGGTGGGACAGGAAAGAGAAACAAGTCTTTGATGCCTAAAATCATACATTTTTTTTTCCAAAATAAATAAGGTGGAAAAATCAAGCGGACAAGCCAGGACCGCGTGACTGAAGCTGACTTTGGATCTTTTTATTTTTCTTTATTATCATATTTCAACCAAAATAAAAATATAGAATACGATATCCCATCCAAATAATTCCACATCCAACTAAACTAAAATATTGTACTAGTATCTTGCCGACTCTCAAAAATTATATAATTTTTTTATTATATTTTATTAATATATATTTTATTTTATTTATTAAAAATATATTAGATTGTGGTAAAATGATAAAAAAAATGATATATTATCTGAAATTTGATTTATTATACTACTATTCTGTAAATTTGATCTATTATATTAATATTTCTTAAATTTTAACATATTATATTAATATTCGTAAGCAAAATTTTTTTTTCTAACTAACTGTAACTGTTTCAAAATTTAACATAATGACTATATAATTTAACAGATATAAAATAAAATGGGGCAAAATATATAAATTTTTAAATCTAAAAAAGTACAAATATAATATTTTAAATTTTAAGGGTAAATAATATTTTTTTAATATATTTTGTAGAAATTTAGTATTGAATTTGTGACCTACTACATTTATCATAAATATTTATTTTTAAATTCAATTTAAATTATAAAAATTTATATTCGAATAGAATATGTTATTCCATTTTAAAATTATATAACTAAAGAATAATCCCAGTCAATCCAATTGAAAAAAAAAAAGAATTTAACTTTTTATAAAAATCGATTAATTCGAATAAAAAGTTTCAATCTAATTACTAAACATCATTCAATTAAATGACAAGTGTATGAACAGTTATTTATCGTTATCACTGTATTTGCTTTTAGCATTAATCAGAGGCTTCAAACAACACCGACCACGTCCTAAACTTTTTCCAATCCTTTTTTCCGGTACACACTTCATATGGTTAAATATAAATAAATAAATAAAGATGGCCCACTTCCACTAGATTTTGACTAGGAAAGTCCCACACTTTGCAACGTGTCACTTCAACAAGAAAGCATATTCCACACTATCAACATTCTAAACACCTATAAATTTCAAGAATAATTTGAATTTACAGCTTGGTAAATTTATTAAATAGGCAAAATATTTTTTTACAAAATTTAAAAATATGGAATTTAAAACGTTTGATTAAAAAAAGAAAGGAACAGAAAATTTATTTTTTAAAAAACGAATTCTTGTTTAAATTAAATATATATATATATGTTATAAATTAATATAAAGTTTATAAATATAAATTGAATTATGAAAATTACTTTTTAGGTGACAGTGAATACTGATTGTTTCTATAAATAAAAAATATGAAGTTGATGGATAAGAAATTTCATTTTATTACACATATAAATTCCATTAATTTCCTTAAAAACGTTGCTTTCTATTCTTGCGCTGAATCTCAGCCCATAAATGTCGCCAATTTGGTCAGTGAGACAGATGCCTGAATTTGTCTCCACACATCTTTCTCTTTCTACAAGTGGAGAGTCCACCATCAACTATGCATTCTTTATGATTGAGAATTTCATTTTCTATTTTGCTTTATTCTCAAACTTTGCTTACGATTTGAGAAAGAGAACTATCAGGGCGCTGAATTGGGCTAATGGGTACCAGAATTTTTTACTCTATCAAATCCCAGTTTTATTTTGTTAATGATGATAATATGTATAGGGTTGTAAGTCTTTTCTGGAGTTTTGTCTGTTCCTACAGTTTGTATCTATTTGGATTATTTTCCAGACATATCTTCAGGTACATGCTGGATTTTTTGCTTCTCTGATTTTCCTTCCCTTTTCTTTCTCTGTTTTTGAGGTTTCTGACTGATTATTGTTAAATGGGTTGTTCTGTTTCGTTCGCAGATGTCAAGAAAGTGAAAATCTTGACAAGTATGAAGCTAATTCCAGTGATGTTTGTCATAAAGAAGATGATAATCAAATTGGTTTAAGTTGCTGTAATGATTCAGAGATTGATCAAAGCGACGAAGAGAATTCTGTTGTTATGGCGAGCAGCAATAGGTGCGAATTTTTGTCTGGAAAAGGCGTATGTGGATTTGTGGAAGAACCAAGAACTCTGAACTTTACAATCCATGAACTGTTTGTGGATTCAAATAACAATGATGCAGTTATGGATACTCCAATTTTGGATGCAGATGAAGCAGTGAAAGAAGGGGTCTTCGTTAATGGTAAGATTATAGAGAAAGAAGAAGAGGGAAAATTAATTGAGGAAGTCATTTCTGAGGTTGGAAATCATGAAACTGATTCAGAGAAAACAGAGGATTCTATCAAAAGTTTGGTTATTGAAGAGGTTTCAGAACAACCAGAAATGCAAAAATTCACAAAAGCAATAGATGATACAAACCATAAGGAAGATTCATCAAATGAAGTTCAATCACTCCCGGAATGTAACGCAGAAGAAGGATCTGTCTGTTCAAATGATGTTTTCCTGGAGAAAACCGATAAAATTGATTCAATTCTTGGATATGATGATCAAGGATCTGAACCTGAAACTCCGGTTTGCATTGATCAAGTATCTGAACAGGAAACTACTGATTCAGAAGATGAATATATTGAATTACAGCCCCAGAAAGAGAGTTCAATTTTAGTGGATCATGAAAAACAAGAAGAGAATGCATCAGTTGATGAAGATTGTTGCATCTTTGAGCTAAAGCCCTCAAATTTGCGAGTCGAAAATGATAAAGATTCCATGCTTGAGCATCAGGACATAATAGAACAGCTGAAATTGGAGATAAAACTAGCAAGAACTGGAGGTCTTCCAACTATTCTTGAAGAATCAGAATCAGAATCTGAAGAACAAGAGACTCCTAAAACAGTTCAAGAGCTGAAGCCAATGAAATTTGATAATCAACAATTTGATTTCAAACATCTCCTTGAAGGGATTCAGAAAGTTTACAAAAATTATTCTGACAAAATGAGAAAATTAGACATCTTGAATTTCCAGACCATGCATTCAGTAGGTAAGTGTACCTTTCTCACCTTATTTTTGAAAAAGATTCTATTTGAAATAAAATAATTTGGGCCATCTTCTTTATTTATTTATTTTGATAATTTTTCCAATATAAATGTCTTTATAAAGTTAACAATCTCTCATCCACTCATGAAATGCTATAATTAGCTGGAAGTCCATATCCAGGCATTTATTATAGAAAGCCCCGCCTTTTTCTTTCTTGATCTTTTTTACAAAGCAACTTCTTAAAGATAAATGCACAACTTTATGCATAATTCATTTTCCTGTTCTTTACACTGATAGGTTAATTTTCATTCAATCTCCAGGCTTGCTTGAGATGAAAGGCACAGTTGAGTTACAGGCTATGCAAAAGAAATCTTGGGTTCCAGGTTTAATCTCTATTCTTCCCCAGAATCTGAGGCTGTGCAAAGGGAGCGCGGCAATCGATCCGATGAAGAAGGTGATTGCCGATATGCATAGAGATTTTGAGACTGTATATATTGGACAGCTTTGCCTTTCCTGGGAAATACTACATTGGCAATACTGGAAAGCACAAGAATTGCAGGATTATGAATCCCAAGGTTGCAGCCCTCGGTTTAATCAAGTAGCAGGAGAGTTTCAGCTTTTTCAAGTCTTGATTCATAGGTTTTTAGAGAATGAACAATTTCAAGGCCCTACTAGAATTCAGAATCATGTCAAGAACCGATGCGTTCTTCGTAGTCTTCTTCAGGTTCCACTTCTTAAAGGTAAAAGAAAATTATTTACTCGTATATATATGTATGTATATGTTATTGCAGTATAATAAAATTTGAACCGATATACACAAATTGCAGAAGATAGTTTCAAGGACAAGGGAAAAATTGGAAATGAAAATCATGAAGATGCAATCACAAGCCAAATGCTAGCGAGCATCATTGAGCAATCAATGAAGGTTTTCTGGGAATTTCTTCGTGCCGATAAAGATGAAAGCAACATGATCTTTCAGAGTCATATCCAATCTCATTCTAGTCTTCAAGAACTTGTAGATTTGGAGCTATTAACAGATATTCGGACCGACTTCCAAAAGGTAAATTCTTCCATTCTCTAAATTCAAAAAATAAAAAAATTAGTATTTACTTGATTTAAAAATTATACTATCGGTCCTAATATATTAGTATTCACTAGATTTAAAAATTATACTATCGGTTTTGCTGTTTTTTCTTCATTAAATTATGTAATCTTTCTATCAAATTTTAAGATATTCACCGTTAGTCAGTCAGAAATAATATTCTATTTTGCTTGGGATTACTAATACAATATATAAAATCTAGGATACAATATGACGAATCTTAGAAAATAAATAATAAATTTCTCTTTATCATTTCACTACAATATAATGTTTTTCTAACAGAAAATATAACAAAATCACGTATTGGTATAATATGATAAAACAGAAAGGACAACTCATATAATTTTTAAACACCAAAGAGATACTAGTACAATAGGTCAAATGTCAAGAGATAAATAATAAATTTTCCTAACTATAATGTTGTAACTATGAATCTTGAAATGATTGCAGAAGGAGAAGAAGCTTAAAGACATGCTGAGAAGTGGAAATTGCATAGTGAAGAAATTTAAGAAGCAACAGGAATATGGAATGCATCAAAGGTTGTTGATAGCTCAAGTGGAATTGAAGTTGGTATGGAGAGTGCTGAATATGTCAAAATTAACAACTGATAAATTGATATGGTGTCATGAAAAATTAGATAAAATCAATTTCAGTAACAGACAAGTTTTTGTAGAATCCTCATGTTTACTCTTCCCATGTTGACATGGCGAGAAATTTTAGTAGAATTAGATTATTGACTCTACTTTTCAAAAGATTTACATATATCACCAAGATAGATGTATAGTTAGTGTTATTTTACACTTTGGAGCAAAATTTTTTAAATTATATTTTGCTATCTTACATAAATTAATGTAACCCTTTTATATTATGAGCATATTTTATAGTTGAAATGGTTTCACTAAGGATTATTCTAATGCAATCAGCCTGTAGAGACTATTTTGCACTTTGAAAAAACATTTTTTTCTTTTAGTTTTGAAAATTACTTTTTGAAAAGGAAAACATGTGAATAAAATTTTTTTTAAAAGCAGTTTTGAAAAAAAAAATTTTAAAAATTAGTTAATTAAGTAAAAAAATTAATTTCTGTTTTTTTACGTTCAATAGCAATTTCAAACCCTTTATAAAAAAAACTAGTTCATCAGTTCAGCCCTTTTTAAAAATTGCATAAAATATATGAGGTTGATTCTCCTTAAAAAGAAATTTTATTTACTTTGTTTTTGTAAATGAAGGTGATTCAGTTGACTCAATGGGAAAAGAAAAATTTAGGGGTCCAACCTATTGTATGAATAAAACTACAAATATTTAATATTAAAAAACAAAAATTTAAGAACTCAATAGAATTAAATGAAAATAAGTGTTGATAAGTTAATTAGTTAAAATAACTTACATATTCTTAATTCCAAAAAATTGTAAATATATTTTAAAAAATTCTCGTTTTATGTTATGTTTACTTCAATTTTTGAACTTTTCAATATTGTGACAATTTAGTTGCAAGCTGATATTTTAGTTATAGGCTTCTAGCTAAAAACTTGGTAGATGATATTCTAGTTGGTTTAATAAAAATATTTGGTAAAATGAGCTAAAAAAAAAAATATATTAAATAATATAAAAATTATATTAAATATTTCAACTAAATATAATATATTATTTTAAAAAAAAATTAAATATAATAAATACATCGACTCTTATCATTTATGTTCTATTATTATAATATGTACATATTAAATAATTTATTAATTATATTATATATAATTATCTAGGATTTCAAATAAAAAATATAATCTGTCATTTGACAACAAAATATATGTATATAATGGAAAATAAAAATCATAATATATAATTCTTTTGGATACATTTTGTAAAGATTAGGTATTGAACTCATGATCTTATATCTTTATAATAACTAGTTTATAGTTGGTGTGTCAATTAAGATAGCTCTAATTGATAGTTCTTTTAGTTTTTTTGATGTAAATTATAATCTAATTTGTTTTCAAATAATCTATTTTATCAAATATAAATTATTAATTAAAGTAGTTTAAATTCTTGTAAAAAAAAATTAAAGTGGTTTAAATTTCTAATAAAAATAGATTATTATAATTTTGTAGTGGCGCAAGCACAAGGCTGTTGACAAATTAAACCCAATTACAGATGATGGGCCCAAATGCCCAGTATCGAAGCCCAATCCTCTATTTGCAAAGTTCTTTCGGTCCACCATAGCTACCGTTGCTCTTCCCCACCCCCACAGCTCAAAGCCCTTAACTTTCCCATGGAGGGTAAAATGAATTTTTTTTAACGTATCAAAATACTTCTAAATCTTTTATTTTATATTAATTTAATACAATATTTTTACAATTTTATTATATAATATTACTAATTTTTTATTTTATATTAATTTAGTATTACATCTTTAAAATTTTATTTTAGATGAAAATATTTATAATATTTACAATAAAATTTATCTGATGTGGGATTAAAAATATACATATCATACTTAGATTATAGTTCAAATAAAAAATATCACATATTTTAGTTTTTAGGTACTTAAATTGGTAATATGTGATATTTTTATTTGAAGTAGTATGTGATATAATATGATATATATATTTCCAATTTACATATCAAACAAATTCTACTATAAATATTATAGATACTTTCATATTATAAATACTTTCATCTGAAATAAAATTATAAAAATATAATGCTAAATTAATACTAAACAAATATTTAATACTATTCTAAAATAAAATTGTAAATATATAATACTTAACTTAAAACAAAAATTTTGTATGATTAATATGCCGAAAATTTTAGTAAAAAAAATTCATTTTACCATCAGTGGAACACGAAGGAGGAGAGGGAGAGACCAAAAGATGGGCATGCAGGAGATGCGGCCACATCGGTCTTGATGTATCCGATGGATTCTTTTACTGCCAGGAATGCGGCTCCCAGGCGGATGACATAATCTTGACCGGTGTCGCCGACGAGGACTTCATCGACAAGGATGGCGATGGCGGCGCACTCTACAGCGCCCGTTTCACCCGCCACTCTCAGACCACCCGCATCCCCCAGGCCAACCCTTCTTCTCAAGCCTGGTTCCGCTATACCCAAGAAGAAGACAATGTAACCGCTAGTAACATCAGGGTCAAGAGAGAGGAGCCAGATGACTATCTTGATAGCAATCAATATTCGGACTGGATGGGACCTACCGAACCTGATGATTTTGGGTCAGCTGCGGTCGGGAAGTTGAGCTACGAGGATTATTACAACGATGTGAGGATTAGGTATGTGATGGGGATGCAATGGATGATTCAGTTGCAGTGTGAAGCTCTGGCTGAAAAGTTTAATGTGAGGCCATTGGTTTGTGGGGTTGCTGGCACTGTGTGGTTAAGGTTCTTGGCTGGTACTGGGGTTTTTAAGGATGGCTGGGCCGACGATGTTTTGCTTGAATCCGAGACTCATAGACATGGTAACCAACCCAACTCAAGATTCTACTTATTACTGCTCGTTTATTTGAATTTTTTTTTTGAACTCGTATAAATAGTTGAATTCGATGATCTTCTATGTTTGTTTTATGAAATTATATGCCTGTAATAGTAAAGGGAATGGTTTGTTATTATTGCATATTTATGACCCATCAAATGTGGCTGATTGCTAATGACGTTGTTGAAATTTTTATGGTTTCAATCACATAATGTACATTATAATCTTCAAAAATGCATCTTCTTTATTATAGGAACGCTTTTGTTCGTTCAAATTGGATGTTTTTGTTTTCCTTTTCTTGTTTACAGAACGGTGAAGGTCTTTTCTATTATTGGTCCGACTTCAGGAGAACCAGAAGAACGTAAACTTTGTTCCAGTCACAGAAATGAACCTCATAATGCATATGGTCAACGTGCAGTGATGGTATGGTTTAAGCATTTGCGGAAGACAATAGCGTTATCTTCTCTGGCTATTTCATTTTAAGCTTGTCATATTGCTAGGGAAGCAATTTTGCCGACTGATATAGTGAAGTGGTCAGTTGAGGTAAAACTTCCGTATTTTGGTGCTCATGTTGAAATTGAAAAACGCTTTGAACGCTCTTCACCTGCCTGCCCTATCAGTCCAAGTCTAATGTTTAGAACTTCTCAAACAGTTCCTGTGCAGATTTTGGAATCAATGGCAGCAACAATTGCAGAGTCTATAGGTTTGCTTTTACCTCCAGTGAAATTTTATGAGATAGCTTCTCGCTATCTCAAGAAGCTCTCTCATTTCGCTGAAAATATTCTCCCACATGCATGCTACATATATGAATGGTCAATGCCCCCAGATCTGTGGTTATCTACAAAGGAGTTGAGGCTTCCTACACGTGTCTGAGTAATGTCAATATTGATTATGGCTATAAGAATTCTTTATAACATTAATGGCTTTGGGGTGTGGGAAAGGAGTTTGTCAATCTGCCGTTGTGATGCTGAAAAAGTTTCTGATTTTCCCCCAAATAGAGTAGTGGATGATTCAGGTGAAAACTACATTAGAATCCCATCTCATCATCAGAAATCTGAACTGGATTCTGCAGAGTTATTAGACCACCTAGAAGCAACATATACTAAGATTGGTGACCCCTATGGTAATTACACTGAAGTTCAAGTGACAGCTTAAGGATTTCAAGCTCTAAATTTTTTTTTCTTTTTTCTGCCTATAATTACCCAGTCCTTTCCTTTTGCCTTTTTGCTCGTACAGAGTTCACAAAGGACTTACCATCATTTCTTCAATACTGTAAGGATGTGGTATTTGCTGGGGCAGGAACATCACATATGGATCATTTTGTGGAAGAAGAGTTAATAGAGAAGTTGTGGGATTTCTATCTGAATGCAAAAGTAATATTAATTCTTTTCTTGTTAGTGCATATGTAAACTGAATGTTTCAGTGATCTTCATTTTCAAATGTATGCTCATGTCAAAAAATTTGTGTTATATTGCGAAGGACTTTGTTTTGTATGGTAAATTTGGATTACTCTAATGCTTATGGCTTTTTACTTTTCTAAATATCAGCAAAATTCATGGTGTTCTGTACTTTGGAAATAACCTGACTGCAATCTTTATGCTTCAGTAATTATATCTTAATAATATAAGCGAGTCTATAAATCTTAGAAGTATTAGAGCTAGGAAAGAAATTGGCTTGAATTATCATGGGGATGGATTGCTTGTCTGATATAATACAAGCTTTTGGTTTAGGAGTTAAATTGCTTGATGATTTTTTTTTTTCCTCTCTGATTTGCATCATGTTAGAAGTTAAGACACGTAGGCTAAGAATATATTCAATGACCATATTGGAGTACCAACATTGTGATTAACTGAAGTAAGAAAAGCGTATCTTTAAGGATCTCCATACTTCGTTTTCCTTGTCTTTTGTAGCGCCATTGTACTATGAAGAATTTTAATGTTATTTAGCTCACAATGTTTCCAGCAGCACATGATCTGTGTCAAACAATCAGCTGCCTGTGTTCCATCAGGTTCATCGCATGAGTAGTCCTGTGAGGTGCAGAAAAGGGGGAAAATGAAGAGTGTAAATTGAAAGAGATCGTTTGTTGTTATGTTGAACTCAAGTCTTGGACAATGTTATTAGGTTATCGAATAATTACTGATATTATTACAACTCTTGTATTAGTACGCTGTTTCTTTACTCTGTATTAGTGCAATTAAATATAATCACTTTAACCTTTCACAATGAAGCCTATGGTTTGACTCCCTTTATGTTTTGAATTTCAATACCTTCAAATATTCTATAATTTTTCTAGAAACAAGGTTGCGAAGGAGCATTTACAATATAACACTACCTTTGTAAATCCAGAATAATAGTTTGTTATTTTGGAGGTGTCTCTTCTGTTGGGCAATGGATGCAAATTCTGGATGTACATGTCCTTAAATGTTGAGAATCAAGACAGCAGCTAGCAATTATTAATCTTTATTCTAACATTTTCATTATCTTTTGATATCAAGGATTCTGAGGTGGCAGAGGAGCCTGGGATACAAAGCAGCAGTGCTTTCAACCAAAAGAGATCAATAAATGATGATGGATGTGTTGAAAATCTGTTAGAGAAGAAAACTAGAGGATGGCACGACAGTCCATCTGATGATATCAGTAACGATAGTGCACCTAATAGCCCAGAGAAAAGTGTGGATAATCATCAAATTTCCAATGATTCACAGGGAGATCAAAATCTAGAGCACAAAGACGAAGATTCCGAAGAGACACTCAGAGAAGGAGCCATTAGACGATTGAAATTAGACATGGAGGAGAATAGGTTCTATTACATTCCTCCAAGAGTCAACCTCAAAAGATTTGATTATCTTCATTATGTGAGGAACAAGGATGATGGTGCCTTGGCTTATGTTGCCCGTGCAGATTATTACATTTTGCTTCGTGCTTCTGCTAGGGTTGCTCAGGTCGATATCCGGATTATGCATGTTGGAAAAAAGAATGGCCCACTGCTTGCATTGAAGACCCCCTAATATTACTTGTGACTTCTGCAGAGACATTTCAGATCATTCTAAGGATGATTCAATTGCACTTTCTAGGTTGAACTCTTGAGATGCATTATTGATTTTTTCCATTTTTTGTTGAGCTATCAGAGAGTGGAACTGCATGAGTTTCGGGTTGGGCAATTTGACAACTTTACTTGCTTCACTTGAACTTGAAAGAATGCTCAAACCTTGTTGAATTTATATATTAGACTTCCAATATTTTTCAGGAAAATAAATTATAAAAATTGGTACACATTTATATATTATTATATTCATTTTAAAAATTTGAAAGATACACCCTCATATGAATAATATATTTCTCCTACTGTAGACTAATGTAATTTCATATCAGGCAAGTGTGCATTCCATTATGATATTAGCATGAAAAATATGAAATTACCCTTAATTAATTAGACACAGAAAGAAATTAGTGTGGCTGAAATGGACTGCACACTTGCTTTTGGGTGAGCAAGAGTAATCCTTTCTCAGTGAGACGCAATGTCCCTTTAGGAAGCCATACTATTTCTCTTGGAAACAATTCCACAAGTTTGAAAGATAACTACGTGGCTACAATCCAAATCAACACATTGATAAGCTGAATTGGGATGACCTGAATTGTGCCACGTGAATTTCTCTGATCACCAAAGTGTTGGACAGCAAAAGAATTATTAAAATATAAAAAAATGCATAATGTGATAATAATTATAACTTTAAGTAAAACTGCATGTGGAAGGTTTTCAAGGCAGATAATGATATCACACATGCAATATATAATTAATATGCAATGAACTCTCTCTTCAAGCTATAATTTCAAAAATTAGGTAAAGAGATTCTCATGTTTCAATGTAATTATAATTAATAATTAGGGGAAAGAAGGAAACAAAGCTTTGCCGCTTTCATCAACCGCCCAAATAAGGAAAGGTGGCAGTGTTGATTCAGACCGACTGCTTATGTCACCTAACATACATTAAGTAAAAAAGCCTGCTTGCCTTAAAAGGACATTAATAAAATAACAGCATTTTTAATAATCTCTTTATCTGCATTATAATTTTTTATTTTAAAATTTTATTCTATAAACAGATTTCTAATAGGTTTTTTAACTTAAAATTTAGATAATAGAATAAATTTAACACTGAAAAATCAAAATTCATTCTCGATTCTAATATTAATTAATACATCTCTACTTTATGTATATATATATATACATATATATATTCATTTTTTATAATACAAATTATTTATTTTCTCTTTTAGATAAATATTAATTTATATAAAATAAAATATAAAAATTCGTAAAAAATTTTTACGCTCTATATTTAAAAATATTTTAAAATACTCTTTATGTTATTAAAAATACACTTTAAAGTTAGAGATGCTCTAAAACACAAAATTACAAACATCTCATAAAGCTTTTCTGCATATTACTATTTAAATATGTGACTACTAATCAATGAAACATCAAAATCAGAGAAAAACTTTTTAGTAGATTCTACCTTTCTCATTATTTATATATAGACTAACTTAATTATATAATAATTAGAATTTAATTATTTTATTTATATTAATTAATATAAATAAATAAAAAAATTAACTAAATTCACACATCATGGGTTGTTCTATTCACATACAATTAATAAAATTTCATTCATATCACTGTAATACAAATAATGTAACAGACTGGATTTATATAAAAATTTCTCAAAAACAAGGGAGTAATTAATAACAAAAACATGCAAGGCTAGTTTAATTTTAGTACTGTAAAGTTTTAATGTTTTTTCCCAGTGCTGTAAAGGGCTTTTTTTTTTTTTAAAAGATCAAGAGTACTGTAAAGGATTTTGATGTAACTAAACAAAATGTACAGGAAAAAAGGAAAAAAAGGAACCAAAATAAAGGAAAAGAAAATGAACATATATAGGATTTTGATCAGTGTATAATCAGAACCACAACAGAGCCATTATTCCTATAAGACAAGGGTGCATATTCTGTAACAGTAGAATTTGCTCAACAAATTGAAAAAAGACGTAATTTGCAGAGAACATGTGATAACAAAAGTGCACACAAAAGTGATAAGCCTCAGCTTTGGGACAAATGAGTATGGGGGCTAGCTAGGTGTGTGTTTAATTTGTTTTCTTCCCATTTTCAATTTTATTTACTCCCCATTGGGAAGCTGCTACTTAAAAGAAGATTGGATTAATATCAAGCAAGTAATAAGAACTCTCACCTAATCAAGGTACTCGCATTAAACGCCAGAAAGTCACATCCATGCCTATTAGCTAGTAGTGATGCACGCTAATACTTCAAATTCAAGAAAAGACATAATTTTGGATACCCAGATGAAGAAAATAGAAATATAGGCATAGTTATAACCAGTTAATAAATAAAGATCAGTTTAACAGATGATATCTATGTAATCAAGAGAAGTAATTTCTCTAAACTTGTCATCCTAGCTTCCATTCTAATCCTTCATCTTTAGTAATTAGTAATTAGAGACTACTAATTACTAATCAAGAAAGCATGAAACAATAACAAAAGACAGCTAAAAAGAAAAAACATGAACCGGAAACTAAAGAATACCACGCTTAACCTTCTTTCTCTATGTTTAGATCAAGATGAAGGATCAGGAGAAGAACCATGGACACGAACTTTGGTCTCGGTTTGATATATATCGAAGCTATTGATACTGTTGTCATGGCTGTCACATTTATAGGTGTCAAAGGCAACTTCTTTACCTTCATCATTTCCATTAGTATTATTGATAATCTTGGTGTTGATATCACAATTATGGCCACTACCCTTTTCTTTTCTGTGCTTGTTGTTGTGCATCCACACTTTAAAGACGCTCCTTTTAACCCCAACTTCACTGCAAAAATTCTCCACCAATTTATCATCGTTTCCCCTCAGCATTTTCCACCCCAGCTTCTCAGCAAACACATGCATCTTCTCTTTCTGTTCCTCTGAGAATTTGGTTCTTGCTCTCTTTCTCCCATGTGGGCTCATCGCCATTGGATTATGGTACTGGTTCTCATTAATCGGCCCTGAATGTCCTGCGCTCAAGGCCAGCAGCATGTGCGGTGCAGATGGGTACACAGATTGCTGAGGGGTAGGTGAAGCCGGTGAGGTTGGGCTAGGGCTTGGGCCTGAGCTTGTTTGTCCTGGACTTGGGCTCCACTGCAGCACCGGCGGCGGCAGGTGGCTAACACCACGTGGGCTATGTGGGTCACGGCGGTGGAAGTTGCGGTGGCAGCCACAGGCTGCACATTTAAGAGAGGTTGGGTCCAAAAGGCTGGCAGAAGGACTGGGTAAAAACTCTCCACATCCATCCAAGGCTAGACCACCAAGGCTAGCAGCATGGTTTTTGAGACATTCTTTGTATGAAACCACCATCAGCTGCGGAGATGGTAGTGTTGGCTGGTGGTCGGAGTTGTGAAAAGAACCATTTGTGAGAGATAAAGCTCTTGAGAGGTGGGTCTGCAGTGGGGTTTCAGTATCTGTATCTGACTCTTGAGATTTGGTGTGGGGATTGCTTGAGGTTAAGTCCATAGCTTTAATCATACAGGATCTTGGGGTTAAGTTTTGGAAGAAAAATTTTTCCACTATAACGGTTGAATAAGAAAAAAGAAATTCAGAAAGAAGTTAATGGTTATGTGATGATGATGAAGATAATAATATTGAAATTGGTATTACTATTAATGAGATAATAGATATATAAATACAGAAAGACACAACTGTTGAAGGGTATTAATTATGGCTTGGGGTAAGATTTGAGATTTTTATTTTTTTTGTTAAATTGAGATGAATAACAAAATGTTTGTGTCCTTTTGGGCAATAAAGAATATATTCAATGGGGAATTACTGTAGGAAAATGAGGGCAGTGTCCTTCAACGCCAGTCCAAAAGAGGGGGACACGTGGCAAATGAATAGGAGGGGATAGTACCAAAGGACACATTTACTCACACAGCTCATCCCTTGAATATGGTCTCCACGACAGAGCATGTTATTAAGGATTTCTGGCTGCAGATTTGTCTCCACTCACAAAGAAATTGATTGCAAAGTGGAAAACAATTCAATTAACATGGCTAATGTAACACACTGAACGTTGGATTTTGGATTCGTAAAATTATATGTGAGCGGTGGATTTCTGACAAAAAAAGACTCCAACTCTTCCAACCAAAATATCGTATAACTTTGAATTGCACATTAATTTGAATTTACTTCTCTGAGTTCAAAGCTACTCCAAATTATACATAATTCTCTCCATAAAAAAGATTTTAAAGTGCAATACTAAAAAATATATATTTATTAATTGGCAAAGTGTGACAAACTAATTTGTAAATGAAAAATGCCAAGTACTTTCTTCTTATTATTTTCTGTATTATCTTATTTATCATTTGAATTATATGTACAAAATTTTTTTAATGTTGTACATAAAGAAAATAGAGATATATATTATTTGAAAGATGAAAAAGTTGCCAATCAAAGAAGTAAGATATCAAGTTCATACCTCCTCTTATCACCGTCCGTATAAATTTATTTAACACTTTTGTTATGTATAAAAAAATAATTACTTTTTATTGTGTAGCATACAGTGTATTAAGTCTTTTAATAAATTGAAAAAAAAAAAGTCAATAAAAAGATAATTTAGAAAATATAATTAGTAATTATATTTGTAAATAGACACCAACCACATGAATGGAACTTAATTTCCACTTAATTAAAGATGGAAAAATTTAAGAAAATGTGAATGAATTGATATGAAAATAATTTCTGAATTAGCCATAGTAATTTCCAATAATAGAAAAAAAAAAGTGTTTAAGGCACACTTATAAACACTGTCTAAGATTAAGAAGAATGTTGTTCAAGGGGCTATTCCTAATCTTCAATGACAGAAATTTTGCTACAAAATTTTAAATATATACAGTCTACTATATTATTTATGAATCAATTCAAATTATTAAATGATATATATTTAATTATTTTATTTTTATATAAATACTACATATATATGAATAGTTAATTAGATAAATTTTTAAATAATATCATAAACTAAGTCTAATTAATCATCATTTCCTCTGCTCCTCGACACGTGTGTTCTCAAAACTAAGCGTCCATCCTCTACCTATTCTTTCTTTTTTTTCTCTTCACACACGCAATGGTTGCCTTTCTCTTTTCTTTAAGAAAAATTGAAACACAACCATTATTTATGTTTCTAATTTATTTAAGTAGTTTAACTTTGAAGTTAATGATTCTAATGCATACATTTTCTGTCTGAATGATTTAATTGGTATTTTTATTTGTAAAATTTAATTAGAAATTGTATTACACAATTGATCAATACCGATTGGAATTTAATACATTTAATTATATTGGGTGTAAGGAACTATCTTATACTAATCTTTTAATGAATACAAATTTATGTATTTTGGTGGAATGACTTCAAAAAATGATTTTATTTTATGGTAATTAATTTAAGCGTGAAATTATTATTATTAATTTTTTGTGAATTAAACTGAATGAAGAATAGTTGCCCACAATAACAGGAGGAATGACTTGCATTATTAGTTAGTGCACTACTGTTTTATTAAGTTGGGAATTGACAGATTTTGAACTGAAAAAGAAAGTTGAGACTTTTAGAAAGTTAAGCATGGCGTAGGTGCCAAGTTAAGAAACTAATTACATTGTTTAACTTTAACCATCCCAACTCATCAAAGTCAAATTTCCTTGACCTATTCTAATTCTTTGTTTAAGGGCACTTAATTCATTCTATTCTTTTCCTTTAAAAATATTAATTGCTAAGAAAATTTCTTGAAATTTCCGATACATGCATAATATAAATCTCTTTTCAATTAACGAGATGTCTCGAATTTGAATTTTTAATACGAAATATTTTTATAATTTTAGATGAAGTGTTTTACCTCTTTAATACATTTATTTGTCTTTTGAATTCATATTATTAGATGATTGGAGAAAAAAATAAAATAAAAATTTCTTAAAATGTTGACTAATTGATATAGGGATGGATCCACGCGGAGGCAATGGGGGCACTTGTTCTGTGGCTTTCTAAAATATTTCTTAATACTGCTTTTAGTCCTTAGAAAATTTCTTTATTTAGATTTTGCCCCCATTTAGGAAGGTAAATTTTATTTTATATATTACTTTTTGATCTTTTCTATTTTATTTTTTTTTCTTATTTTCTTTATCTTAGACTTATTTTTTCTTCACTTACCTTTTATTCTCTATTTCTTACTTTTCTTCTCTCTGGTGCATATCAAACCCATAATTTTTTTTTGTTAGTTTAATAATTATTAATATCATTTGGTAGTTTTAATTTTATGTCATACATTTGTAAATGATATTTCATACTTAAAATATTTATTTAATTATTTTGTTTTTGTTACGTTCTTTTTCTTTTTAAAATATCAATAATTAATTTTTTTATAAAAAATATTTATTTCAATATTATATAAAATATCTTTCTTAAAATCATTTTTTATTTTGAAATTTATAACATAATTTTTTTAAATGTTTGAAAATTTTGTATAATTTATTAATACAATTTATTACAAAGTAATCTGTATTTTTTTTTATACTTCGATATGTCTTTATAAAATTTTTAATTTATTAAATTAAGTTTATTCTATCCAAGATAAATTCTACATCCGTCCCTCAATTGAAACTCTTACAAAAAAAAAAAAAAATTTACCTTTTAGGCTGGCTGTATGCAAGAAGGACAAGGGAAAAAGGGTATTTTCTCCAATAGAAGTAGCTTCTATAAGGTATTCCAGACAAACCTAATTGGTTAGGAAAACTGAATTTCAGTCGATTAATTAATTATATGAACTTGACCCAATTAATTCTTTTATTTTTTTTTTAATTTTTTTATGTGGGTTGACAAATCACAAAATTGTTGCTGAGATGTGATGTATATTTTTGTCGTGTTATGCTTTAAACTGAGGTTAATCTTCTCCAATCAATGGTTTTATTAGAATCCAAGAGAGATAAGTACTAGTCTAAAGTGTTATTATTTATATATATGTATATAAATGTAAATCAATAGTCATTAATTAATTGTCTTCTCAACTTTGATAAGACAAGAAATTAAGAGCATGCTTATGAGTTATAATTAAAGGACTTTGCCCAAGACATTGCTCACCCTTAGCCTCTTTTAGGACTAAATGACAAAATACTATTGAAAAAAGTATATTTTATTTTTTAAAATTTTTTATAAATTATTTTATTAAAATCTATTTTTATACGGTTGGTTTCTTAAAGCAGTTTTTAAGATATAAAAATTAAAAATGATTTTTTTTTTTTTTTATAAAAACTTTTGTCAACTAGATTAACAAAGAGGACTATAAAGCTATAAACCCTAAGCCACATAATTGGGTTCCAAATAGTCAAAAATCAATTAATTGATTACAACAATATTCTGACAATTATGTCATCATCGACGAAGCACGCGCAACGTGCAAATATGAATTACAAAAATTTTGAAGAATAAAAAAGGTTCGTTGGCCTTAAGAGCCTTTAATTTCGCAAGAAAATTCTCAGTCTCAACTTGTTTAAGTTCAATGGTCTTCTTATTACGCTTGTGCAAGACATTTCTCTTTATAATCACCACACAAATTCTTTGTTAATTTTCATTATAAAACTTAGAGGGGTTTGCTTCGTAAAAAAAAAAAAAATATTGGAAATAAGAATGAGAATATGTGATTTTATTGTTAACGTGTAGTTAGAAAAAAAATTAATAGAAATGAGAATGTGGAAATCGCTCTTTCTTCTTTTTTCTTTAGGGAATAAAAATTTTATTCCCATGTAAATCGATGCTTGAGAATCATTAAAAAAAATTGAAATAAGAATAAAAATATGTGATTCTATTGTTAAATGTTTGGTTTAAAAAAAAATTAATAGAAACGAGAATGTAAATCACATGTTCCTCTATTCTCTTTGGGAATGAAAATTTTATTTTCATAGAAATCAAGTCTAATTAACTAAATATAAATTATAATTATTTTTTTTAATTTTTCAATATATTTTTAATTAATGTTAGAAGATATTATATAAAATATATTATTATTTTTTAATAATGATAAAATTAAAAGTATAGTTATTTTAAATAAATAGAATTTATATATAATTTAAATTCAAATAATTTGGAAATCTCTTCTATATTATTTTATAAAAATTATATTATCTTATTATTATTCAATAAACTACATTTCAAAATAAATGTATTTATATAAATATGATATTTTAATCAAATATATACAAGTTTGATCATTCCTTAATAAAAATAAATCAAACAACATACTCAAATCAATCATTCTCATTTCCCTTCATTTTAATTTTCATTCTCATTTCTATTCCCATGAACCAAACAATTCCTTAATTTTATGTCAAGATAAAATTTGTATGGTTAGAATTAAAATGATTGAATACTTTACGAGTTTTTTAAGCAATTCATGTTTGAGTTTCATCACTCTCGTCCCCAACGTGTAATTGATCAGAAGAAGAAATAATTAATATGGTTGATTAAATCCCTCTATTGTGTCAATTATATCAATTAATCCCAATTACTTATCGACCACCGCCAAGATCAAGAAATTAATAGATTGATAAGATTCCCTTAAAGGAGGTTGCCATTGATTCTCTTAATTTCTTGATATTAACTAAAATATTTATTTTATTTTATTTTTTTCCCACTATATATTGAATTATATTATCTATCGATTAATTAAATATGCCTAATACAGCCAAAAGCAAACACATTTACATAATGCTAGATTATGGATGACCCATAATAAATATATAATTAACTTCCCGTCAGTGGAAAATTACAAAGATCATTATTCATAATACATAAGGAAAAAAAAAAAAAAAACCAATATACACCAACCTTAAACTAGTTATGGAAAAATGGAAGGTCTTGGACTTAATACCAAACCTCTACAAAATGTAAAATAAATAAATAAATAAATAAAAGAAAAATCAACATGTTTTACTTTAATGCTACTGGTTTGATGGCTATAAATATGAGATTTTAAATTCAAATTTCTAGTTGAAACCACTTATACAAAAATAATAGAGACGAAAGTAATTGCTGTAAATTGTGTGAAAAACAAAAGTTTGAATCCATAATAAAAGTAAGGTCTCACTGGTGATTTAATAAGAAACCACAAAAGAAAGTATGGGAAAATTCACAAATAAAGTAATTCTGCTAAAATTTTCATGTTCAACTTTCAACACATCTGAACTAAGAGACTTGTTAATTAGGAGGAAAATAAATATTTGTTCATGTGTTCAGTTTTTTTTTGTTTGATAAAAGAAAGGGAAATTATAAAGAAAGAAAACTTTGTTGAGATAAGGGGAATAATAATAGAGAGTTTAGGTTATAAGCACATAAAAATGCCCCCAGTACAAAAATGGTGGGTTAATTTCAGCTAAGCTAATTACATTTTTGATAAATTGCAAAAATAATTTTTTTTTATAAAAATTATTTTTTTCCATAAACATTATTTTCAGAAATTCTTTCACTAGATTACTTATATGAACAACGTTGTGACACCGCAATTCTTTAAATTTGCTGAAGTAACATCTATGTAGATGATGATGTGACATTATATGTCAGCATTTCGGTGCTACATCATTGTCTACATCTATAAATTCAGTGAAGAAATTGCCATAAATAACTTTTATGGAAAAAAATTTTAAAAAAATTGTTTTTGTATAAATTATCAAAAGTATAATGATTATCGGTGAAATTAAATCTACAAATGATTTATAAACTTTGCTCCCTTAGCTTTAATTTAATTTGTATGCATCTATATAGACATATATTTTAAAATTTTAGAGAGTGTTTTATTATATTTTGAATTTCTATTTGACATGCTCTAGATTAAATAGAGATTATTGTATCATAGATTTGGTATGGACTTGGATCCGCATTTTAAAAAAAAAAATATAGTGATAATTTTGTAAATATATAAATTTATTATTATTTGTAATATGAATTATTTAGAATATGCTTTATGTTTGTTATTATTTAACTGTATATTTATTATATTTGTATTATATTTGTACATAAATTCATTAATATTTGTAATCAGTTTTATTTAGATTATATTTTATGTTCATTATTTACACATAAATTTATTAAAAAAAATTTAAATAAAAAATTAGAAAAAAATATTACAAATAATAATGAATCAAAATGCGAATAATAATAAATACAGTCTATAGAACTGCATGAACATAAATCCATAAAATAATTTGCTGATTACACGGTCTAATTGAATTATGAGGGCCCGCATAAACAATGATAGAATATAGGATTAAGATTGCTTGAGAATCATTCATATTATGTCCCTTAGTCATTTATATATAAATGAATTATTGAGATTAAATTTTATAAAAATTTTAAAATAGAAAAATTATTTAATAAAATTTAATCTCACCATTCATTTATGAATACAAGGTTAAAATCAATCCTAAAATGATCTTTGATGAACAGGAGATAATTCTATCTATATCACTAATGTTGTTATCATTTTTATTATTTATTTATTTTTATATAATAATAGGGATTGGATAGATAAGCATCCACCCACCAAAAGCATTTTTTTTTTCTGAATGTTCCATCCAATGAATGGCAATTTCATATTAGTATCTTAATGTCATAGAACACAGGAGTAGTATAGTTCAATTTCTTAAAAAGAAACAACTTTCTTACCTATATATATATATTTGAAGAAAACTATATTATAAAATTAAGAAAAGAATTGTCAACTATATTGTTATTAAATATAATCTTGAAATGAAATTGCCAACCTAATCCTCATTCTTCTTAAGAAATTTGTTTCCAATCTCCGTAACATGTAAGATTTTTATTTCAAAAATTAAGGTTGGTGGAAAAATTTATACATCAAATTAGTAATAATATGTTTTTTTATGTAATAAAACAATTATTTATAAATATGACCAATGATTGATTTGATTCATAATTTTTTTTTTTGAGAATTTCACGTAAACTATCCAAATTTAACTTTTTTTTTTTCAAAATTACAATCACTTTTTTTATTTTTCATTTTTTCCGAACTTATTTTCATTCATACCTATTTTTTCACTTTTATCTTTTTTTCCTTCTTCTTATCGTTGAAAAATCCAATGAAATTGTCGAAAATTTATGATTTTAGCTATCGGTACTTCTCGGCAAATCCATGGATCAACAAAATTTTGAGCTCCATGCACGTTGAATCTTCGGAAAAAATAGATGAAGCCGGTGAAATATGATTATAGATATTGTCGTTGAATCTTTTGCGAGTAATATCAAAACAGGAAGGGTGTGCGATTGAGAAGCCGAGTGCTGGAAGAATATGCGATTGGTTTATTAAAGGTAAGGTTTCTTTCGGGGATGAATTGTTTCAGGGAGAGGCCGCACAAGCCGCTAATAGGGAATCACATAAACATAATGAAGTCGTTGAAGCTTTGCTGTTTATGTGGTAGATTAATAGAGAAACTGAGGATTCTGTCCTTAGAATGTTTGAAATTATAGCAAATTAGAGAAACAGAGAAATTAGAGGTTGAGCCCTTTCTTGTAGCTGTCTACCACCGGTTTCTCTCACTAAAATCTTTTTGCTTTGTGTATCGGGTGGTTTTGCAATAAAGCTTTTGCTTTTTGCAAAATAACACGATTCTATTTTTTCAGTGAAGACATCATTTACTGTGTAATATCTATTTTGTATATCATTTGATTTTTCAAAAATTTTTATTACGCTCTTGCATGTGTGATGTTGGTGTTCATGAGTTGATATGGTGCTTTGTTGGGTTGGCTCGGAGGAAATCAAGGGCATCTTGTTCTTTTTTTTTTTTTT